>APFE031313376.1:234056-335653 GCA_000404065.3 Pinus taeda | reverse complement strand
GTAGTGAATAAAGTACAAACATGCAACCTTTTTGTCAATCTACCTTTGGGTCAGACTAACATATCCATGAACTAACGACCATCGCTACTCCATGAGTGTTGCAACTAATTTTCATACACTACCCTTATGCACCAAACAACTTAGCAGGCACCAACCCTCCTTTGGGAAAGCTAACACCCACGTCCATTGTCAGCACGTCAATTCAACTTGTCATGAGTCACCCTTGCAATCGTCTTACAGAGAGCAGTTTGTTTGCGAACATCAATGCTTGACTCATGCGAAAAACAACACATGTATATTTAAAAAAAAACGCCTTTAGTTAGATTCCAAAATTAGTAAAACTTTAGCAATTTTGCAATGATTACTTTTTAGAAATGCTTCAATAATTTATTTAGAGAATACTAAATAATTTATTTATGGTTTCCATGATCAACATCATTGTGATAAAATCCAAATTTAGTATTATATCAATAATTAACGTTAATACAAATTTTATGCCATAATTAGCATTATTGTGATCAATTTAGAATTCAGTATTATACCCTTTAATTGGTGTTAATACCAATTTTAAATAATATCTAAATCCTTATAATTAGCCTAAATATAGCATAATATATATAATTACTCATAAAAACAACTTGTTGATTATACACCATTAATTTAAATCAAATCAGACATATATCCAGACATATAACGTTAATTACTTTAATGGAGGATACATATGATCTAGCATCAAAATTTGTCAACTTTGAATATTCCAACCCACTTTTCAATATATGTATGTCAATAACTTCTACGGAATCCATGTAAATGTGAGTGTGTTTCAAACATTGCAATATATGTAAAGAACTTCTACGCAGTGTATGTATGTATATTTACATTATTCGAAACTAGAAAAAACAGTGATTTTGATGACACTGATGTGAGTAAATGTTTTAAATTTATTTGAAAGTAGAAAACGGTGATTTGTTTTTATGACTTTCCCTTTGACGGCATATATTCTAACGAATGAGCGAGCAGAAAAGTTCTCCTCGTGACACTGCATGTGTACTCCACAGATTTGTATAACGGGAATGGGTCCCGGGTTTGCTCTCTTTAAGTAAAACCACTCCTAGTTGAAAATAGATAAATTCATAAATCTTATTAAAATAAACGAGTGATATAATGACACGACATTACTCGTTAAGCTTGAACTTGAGGGGGCTTTGCACGAAATGTAAAGCGTTATGCTATCTCAACTGAAGTTCGTGTTCTTGTTTTACTGTAACACGAGTTTCAATTTTCAAAATAAATACTATTGAACAGGTGTTATGTCTCAATTAGCGAGGGCTTTCCAAATGACAAGCATTTTGAAAATGGCCCTCTCCAGAAAACCAGATCCCAAAGATAAATCAACGCCACAATGCAGTAATTTCAAATGTCGCTTTGGTTAGTGAACTTAATTAATGGCCTTTTCAAAATGCCTCTCCATTTCTTACCGTATGGGTGGGACATTGCATACGTGTAGAATTTTAAACTTTACCTTTTTTTACGATGAAAAAAAAAAAAAAAAAATTGCATCTGAGAAATCCTGACCGTGTAAACTATATTCACTAAAGAAAATCATTGGCTTGTTTCTCAATGTACATTCTGTTAAAACAATAGTAATTCAATCTTCCTGTTATAAAACGATCAGAACAATAGCATTTTATTTTCTTTTTTAGGTGCTATGTAGAACGATCTTAGTGTTCACCAATTTCTAGGAATATGTGTGTGCGGAAACTAATATTGAAGTGACAAGCGATGACACTAAGTCCAGCGAAAGTACAAAGCAGAATAACCAGGCAAGAAAGGAAGAGTGAAGTCATAAGACCGTAACTAAGAATTTGTTACAAACCTAGTAATCAAGCTTTTCCATCCCGGCGGATTTTGAAAAGTGTAAGGCGCAGTCAAAATCCGGAAATGCAATTTGCATTTTACTATGAATTAAGTATGAACTATCAATTTAGCTACCCGCATGGGAAAAAACGATTAAAGCAAATTTCTTTAACAATTCTTTCTGCAACAATTAAATTCGATATGAAAAATAGAAAGCAATTAAAACTGAATCAAACTTCAATTCTTACATAAGGGAGCTCTGATACCACTTGTTAGATTTACTTTGTGGGTTTTCCTAATTTATTTAAACCCTAACCAAGATCTACTCCTTTGTAAGAAATTGAAAATAAAGCACAGCGGAACTTACTTTCCATCTTCTAAGAGCTTGCAATCCTTTTCTCTGGCTATCCTTGATAGAGTATCAAGTCTTCAATGGAGCAGACTATTTTCTTGAGCGATTGCAAGCCTTGGAGACGCAACCCTTTTATAGCAGTCCCAATCCTATGGCAGCTGAAATTTGGCTGTCAATTGACAGCTAAATTTCAGCCCCAATCCTAGGGCAGCCGAAATTTGGCTGTCAATTGACAGCTAAATTTCAGCCCCAATCCTAGGGTAGCCGAAACTTGGCTGTCCAGATTTCTTGACAGCCAAATATCGGCTGTCAAGAAATTTATTATTGCTATTATTTCAATAAATTATAATTGGTCCATTAACAATTATAATTGATTAACATTATTCTATATGTATTTGTTATCCAAATCCTTATTTAAATACGTTTAATGCCATAACTTAATTAATCACATTATTTGGCATATTTAATCATTACATAAATGTAATCTTGCTGACAGTATTTGATATCATAATCATAATGCACGCATGTCCAACCTAAATTATTGTAATTAGACGTCTCTAAATCCAACAGTTTCGGCATTCTTGACAGGGAGCTTCATGGCACGAATGTGGGTTTGTGCGTTGCAGGTTCCTCTGAGTTGATGAAGAGATTTAGAACTCTCTGAAATTAAATGGTTTCCCTGTTGAGGTTCTTGAAGCTGATTAGGATGGCTGCTTATTGAATACTGAATGGGCCTAGATACTTCCACTCCCGCTCCCACTTTAGGCCCAACAATATTGCTATTGGAGGCAGCCGGATTATTTTCTACTTTACCTCTTCGTCTTAGCCTGCTACCCACTTTGTTGTGTACTTGAATATTGTGTGGAATTGCTTGTTGAGATTGAGGAGGGGATGTTAATTGCATCATTCTTGCAGAATCAAACACGTAGCCCCTCTGAAATTGCCCATATCCATTCATTTGTTGTTGACCGCCAGGAAATTCATTGATGTAAGAGTTAGGAATCGCTAGATCTGAACGATGCGTTGTCACAGACCCTGTGCTGCTTTGAACGGGTGTTGGTGTGGGTGTGGGTGTGACACTGGGAGTGGGAGTATGAAGATTTGAAGGATACCATGTTGTATTTCCTCCTTGTCTTCCTGTGGGTGTGGGAGTATCATTAAAATAAGTATTAGGAATTGGTTGATCAGAACGATGCTCTATCACAGGTCCTTTGCTACTTTGAACGGGTGTGGGTCTGGGCGTGGCAATACTGGATGTGGGAATATGAGGATTTGAAGAATACCATGTTGTACTTCCTCCTACTCCTCCACTGGGTATGGGAATATTAGGCTTTGATGAAGGTGAATACCATGTTGTGCTTCCTCCCACTCTTCCTCTAGGTGCTTGTGTGAGAGTAGTCCCTCTTCCTACTCCAGCTGTAGGAGTAAATGTACTTGGTCTGACCCCTTCCGGGTTCTGTGAAAACTGTGCAGTAGAATATGTAGGGGCTGCAACTCCAGATGTGGGCGTAAATGTACTTGGTCTAACCCCTCCCGGGTTCTGTGAAAACTGTGCAGTGGAATATGGAGAGGTTGCAACTCCAGCTGTGGGCATAAATGTACTTGGTCTGACCCCTTCCGGGTTCTATGAAAATTGTGCAGTAGAATATGGAGGGGCTGCAGGTGATGAATATGTGCGGGTAGGGCCATACTATCTTTCAATTGTTGCGGCAGAAATGGCGGGCTTCGCCTGATGCAACAACCATTGTATAGTGTGAGCGCTCTCTTGGAAGCCCAGCAAATGGGTGAGCTCCAAAAAATCCATGGATGCCATTGGCAATATTCAATCAAGGGTTTGGCCACCTCTCTCGAACCCCAGTTCTTTGGTCAGCTCTTGCAAGCGTTCTGTTTGAATTGGCAATAACCAATCCAGCTGTCTACGCGCATTCTGAAAGTCTAGCGACTCTTTGCTTCCGTTCATTTGCAGTAACCATTCGATGGTTTTCCCGCCGTTGTCATAGCCTAGTTCTCCGGTGAGCTCTCTGATGCCTTTGGCTCCCTCAAGAGTGGCAATAAAAAATTGATGGCGGATCCTAGACTTTTGAAATCTAAAGCTCTGGCAAGATTGTCTAACCTTTCTTTGCAAGCATGGGGCACTTGAACTCTAGGGGCCCTCGTTGGCGCCTCCTGCTTCATTTCTCCTCCTTCTATGTCAGCTTTTGTGGTTGTCAACTTCCTTTTTTCGGTAGAGGGGCGGGCAGAATTTCCCTCTGGAGTTGGAATACTAGTAGCTTTCCTTTCAGCGGGGTCCATCTAATTTGGGTTGAGTGGTGAGATGGACCGCCCTTCAATTGATGTCGAACTATCGCGTGAGGTGTTTGTTGCAAAGGAGAAAGAAACCAAAATCTTTGATGAAGGGTTTGTGATAGAGTGAGTCTTTATATCCCCTTTACTGGATGCAACCCACCGCCCTCATATTTCGGTAATAAAGGAACTTTCAAAGTTGGATCCGCCCCATTGGTGGAACCATAACCATTATTCAAAAATGATAAATGGTTGGTTGGTTGAATGGTTTAAGTTGACCGCGCTATGAAAATTCAAATATGGATTTGAAAATTGAAAATGTTTTAAGCATTATTAAACTCAAATAAAATGGGATGGAAATATAAATTTTTGACTTAGCACTTTTTAAAATTTGATTTGATTATTTATTTATTTATTTATTTTAAAAACTTCTGGTTTATATACCATTATTTTTAATATTAATATTTTAATAAATTAATAGCCTAATATCATTATTTAGATATTATTTTTCAAAAACTACACGTTTAAAATAGTCGTTAGCTATAAATGTTTTTAATAAATTAATAAAATACTATCATTACTTAAATATGTTTTTCAAAAACTAGCCGTTTAATATAGTCGTTACTTAATAATATTTGTTTTTAATATATTAATAAATTCATATTATAATTTAAACATTATTGTTCAAATATAACCCTTACTTGAAATTATGTCTCTACATTGCTCTCTAGTTAAGCCTTTGCCATGGTTTACCTATTCCTCTCGTGATCCTGATGAACCACAATTGTTGGTTCTAAATGCATTTGCCTAAAAATTCTCTCATGTGATTTCTACCTAAAGACTTTGTTTAATTAATTATGGATAACAGAAGCTTGAATACATAAATAAATTAAATATTTATAATGTTTAATTTAAGTGTTATTAAGTAAATTTAAATATAAAGTTTATGGCTTTTTTTTAAATTATTTATAATTTTATTAATAAAAATAAAATTATATTTCTTTTCTTTTTATTATATTTTCTATTTTAATTTGAATTATATTTTAATTTCTTATTTTTTAATAGTTAGTTACAATAACTTATTTAACAAGTTATTACAACATTTTCCTTATAATAGAAGAATTAGAATAAAAGATTTAATATTATCATATATCTATTATCAATTTAAAATAATAATTTACAAGTATATAGCATTAACATCATAATAATTATTATTATCTAATTTTAAGGCCATGACCAAGGGAGATGGTAAGGTGTATGAGACCCCTTTGTTTGTGGGACAAGAGATCCACCTCTGCCCAAATTGCTAAGTCTATGAAGGCATACATACTCTACCCCCTCTAGTTTCAAACCTTTGACCTCTTAGGAGGAAACACGTGCTCTTAACCATTAGGTTTACTGAAGCTATATAAATATTAGCACAACTATATAATAAATATTTGGTACGCATGGATACTTATCAATCCATAATAATCATAAAAATACTTCATAATACATCTTATGCTACTAAAATTTAAAACAACATGAAAATTAATTAAATTATAGCTTCATTTTAAATTATTATTATTAATTATAAAAAGAATTAATATATAAGTTAAACATGTAGATGTAGTTTGTTGGTTGGATGGGGAGTTGAGATATTTTCTCAACAAGTAGTGTCCTAGTTTGGAATTTGTTGGATCTCATAAGAACTATTTATGTGGCTTGTATTCTGGTCTTGATTAGGCAATATATGAATAGTTTTTGTATCGATTTTTTTTGCACTATGTCTTATCCTCAGATTTTTTATTTGGTTTTAGATTCTGTATGGGCTCGACTCCCTCATGGGAGGGCCCAGGAAGATGTGAGGCCCATGACTATTGATCCTCTATAAATAAGTATGTTAAGAAAGAAAAATGATTGATCTTTTATGAGCATTCGTTTAGTTTTTTTATGTAGTTAAATTTGTGTGTCTCCATCCCTTTCCTCTGGGAACTGTTTATGTGGCAGGAAATCACACTCATACAGAGGCAGCAGTGGTTGTATGGATTGGGGAGGGTCATATACAAAGATATAAAGCCAAACATGCTGATACAGTCTAGGCGAGCATTGTGTTGGAGTAGAGCCTGTATGAAGTCAAGCTTACGACCTAGCATGTAGATACGATCATGAGGGAATTTAAATGTAGGCTAGTGTCAGAGCGAGTCATCCTCCCTTTGAATTCGTGTCTAATGAAATGGTGCTAGTAAACAAACTTGGCTAATATGGATGCCACAATAATCTTGAAGATAGCATCAAAGTGTTTTGGTCATTTTGGGGACACGAACTCATCCAGGAGGAGCCTTTGGAGTAGCCACAGACCAGAGAGGATCTTCCTAGTCATTCTTAGTTATGGGCAGGCGATATTAGACCCGGATCAAACCATTGATCCTCATAATTCCCATGGCTTTTTTCTTACTACTCCTGCAATGGTGACTCGTTGCAAAATTATGTTTGACGACACTTGTATCTTGATGTTGATCCATCAAATGCAGGCACTTTTTTATATATCAAAATGCATAATTCAAACGATATTCCAAGAGACGTGTAGCTGATTGGTTAAGTTCATGTTGTTGTGCGTTGGTTGAATCTCATGGGGGCTTTACTCAATGAACCTCTGGCATATCACCTGCATTCGTGGCATACTAAACAATACCCCTAATTTGATTACATATTGGAAAACACCTCTAAAACTTAGATTATTTAGCTCCCTACCAATATGAATTTAATACACCTTCCCAATTTAAAAAAAAACCCACCTTCACTAGATATTGTAGGTATCCATTTTTATTAACATTTTTTATATCCCTTTATATTTTTTCATCAACTTTGAGCTCCACTTTTTATACTTTCCAATACTAAAACCCCTTACCCCTTAACATATGCTCAATATATTATGTCATGTTTTCGTTAATATATATCCTCATATATGAACCCACTTGTTATGGTATCTCCCCCAATGAATCCATCATGTTGAATCCATTTCTTGGTTGTGTGCTCACACCTTATTTCCCACATGGATTGGTAAGCATCTATTTCATGGTCATATTCTTAGCAACTTCAAAAACCACTCAAACTTCATGGTCATAGTCTTAGCGATTTCGAAAACCAATGAAAATATCCCGAACAACTAGATACATGGATTTCCCATCAAAAGAGACTATTGTTGTAGTGGTTCTGGTTATCGAGGCTGTTGAGGGACAGAGCATTACGTTGACTATGGAGTTACTTTGTTCTAGTGTGATGTATCTTGGAAAAAATGTGTATCTTACACAAGAGGAGAAGTTTGGCTTGATGAGATGTATGGGTAATTGTTGAGTTATGCATTTTAGTTTTCAAAATTATATGGAGTTTTTATTTCATACATATTGAGTCTCATCAACTCAATATGTGTATCTAAGTGTAGCATCCCATGTCAAAAAAATCTATGTAAAAATTACTAAAGGTAAAATAAGACCTTGGTCATAGGACAGGTATTCCAAGTTGAGTGTTGGGCAAAAAATTCTAGTGTGGGCATTCATTGGGTTTATTAATTACTATGGAAATTGGTAAAGGCAAGGGCAAATGCTTTGGAAAGGAAAAGAGTCATTATTTGGCATTTTATTTATGAAAATGATGGAAATTAGGAGAAAAGGAAGGTGAAGTGTCACAGGTTGCATGTGAAGAGGAAAAAGAAGGAAAAATAATGGAAAATGAAGAAAATAGAGGCCTCATTAATAAAAAGGCTTACGAGGATTAGTTCATGGATTTGGATAGTTCTGTTTTCTAGTTCTCATTTCTCTCTATGTTTCTCTCTCACTCTTGGACACTTAGATTTTCCTTGGAGCACTGTTGGAGGAGTGTGGCATACATGGAATTCAAAGAAATAAGTAAAAGTAAAATTAGGAAAGTGCAAGAGGACATTGGGGTTAGGAGCTACAACACATTTTTCTTGCAGGTACTAAGTTGCATATATGATTTCTGTTAGGCCCCTATACTACTAATTTAACCCCTTATTGTTATTAGTACAACCCACTTATTATATTCATGTACCCATGTAGTGCCCATATTGTTACTATTGTGCCCCATAGAAGCCCACTATTGTTATGATTGTGCCCTTACATTATTATTGTTATGTAGGCTCTGATTATATAATGACCCCTTAGACTCCTATATATAGAAAGGAGGTCTTTTCATTTGTATCATCCAAGAATTGTTCATTTATGTAATGTAAAGGAGGTTGCCCCATCGAAGAGGCTAAATTCTAAGGCGTTGATCTATCATTTTCTATCTTTTCTTGAGCTGGTTTCATAACATTTAGTATCGGAGCTTTGAATTCTAGGATTTCGCTACTCCAAACACGTCATCGTGGAATTTCTACTATAACGTTTTTTTTGTGACGTTTCAGAAGTCGCAAAAAAACCCATTTGAGAAGAAATCGTCCTGAATCTTGGATCCGAATTTCAGAGCTTTTCGCACTATATTTGCAGAGATATGATCTGAGGAAGTTGGTCTTTTTGCGGACTCCTGAATTACATTCCAAACAGGTGACCTGGGGAAAATCGCCATAACTTTTTCTCTGGGAATTAGATTGAAATTGTGTAAGAAGGTAAAGAAAGAGGACGGACTGTAGTTTCTTTTATATATTTTTCAGAGCCAGAGGTCTAAACAGTGACTCGTGGAACGTCGTACAAGTTCGCTCTACTGAATTAGTCTATAATCCGTCCACTGTGGGAGATTTCGCATAACTCTTCATTGGAGAATCTAATTGGGGTTAGACTGGTGCCATTGGAAAGAGGACAGAGAGGGCTACTACAGGTCGTAATTTTAGAACTTAAAGATCTAAAAGTACAAAGTTACAGTCATTTCAAGATCATGCTCCTAAAATGAAGAAAAAGCAAGATGAGGAAGTTTGATGGCAAGGATCCGGTAAATTGGATACGTTAGATGGAGCAATATTTTGATCTACATGGTGTACCACTATTACAAAAGGTATGTGTTGCATCTTCATATTTAGAACCAGAACAATTTTTATGGTATAAAGGGCTTTATTCTCGTAAAAGACTTGTTACATAGTCATTTTTCACGGAGGAAATGATAGCACATTATGAGGATATAAAGAGAAACACCTTCCTTGGAGCAACACCACAACAATTGGAAAGAGTAAAAGGGCTTTGTGACATAGTGGAAAGAAAAATTATGGAAACCAGGAAGCATACCCCTCACAACTATAAAGATGGAAGTGTAGTTTCTGCTAGCCTTCCACCACCTACGATGGTTACACCACAACAATTGGAAGAAAAAAGAGAAAAAGGGCTTTGTTACAATTGTGATAGCAAATGCACTAAAGGTCATAAGTGTGCTGAGAAGAAATTATTTTACATAGAATATGAAGATGAGGAAGAAAAGGATCAAGAAACATCAAAAGAAGAGGATATATGCCTGGACCCCACCCCAGAGAAAGAATAAATGAATCATACCATATCTTGAAAAGCATTGGCAAGAATTACCGCTCCTCAAATTCTCAAGATAGAAGGACATATCAAGAAGAAAAAGGTGCAAGAAGTGAAATATCACATCGAGAAAGAAGAAATGAATCCAAACATATCTTGTAATTCATTGGTCAAAATTACCACTCCTCAAACTATCAAGATAGAAGGACATATCAAGAATAAAAATGTTTAAGAAGTGAAAGATCACATCAAGCATCAAGAAATGAATCCAACCATATCTTGTAAAGGATTGGAAGAAATTACCACTCCCCAAACTCTAGAGATGGAAGGACATATGAAGAAGAAAAAGGTTCAAGTAGTGAAAGATCACATCGAGCATCAACAACAAGTTCTCCAACTTTAAAAGGATAATGCCACTTCAGTGCAAAATCAAACGAAACAATAGGTGGATCAACATCATAGTGAAAAATGTTTTGATGTAGGTGATTGGGTATTTTTACTGCTACATCTCAAGCAAGCTATTATGAGAAGGAAATGTTGGCAATACTACATGCACTTAAAAAATGGTGACCTTACCAAATGGGAAGACTCTTCAAGGATGAGGAGTGAGCATTGTTTTGTGCTATTTCTATTATCCAACCAGATTGGATAAATGAAGCAAGGGATGAATGGAAGAAGGACGAAGAAGTATGGCCACTTATTCAAAAGTTCCAAAAGATCCCAATTCAAACAATATTGCCAAAAATTGAAGAGGAAGGACTTGGAGCAGTCACAGAAACAACAACTCGATAGTTACGAAATCGATCAATTTTAGAGTATCTCATGAAGTGAAAGAACTTACGCACTGAAGATTCCACATGGGAGGACAAGAATTTTATACAAAAGCATCAAGAACTACTTAAGGGTTGAGGACAACGATTTTTGAAGGAGAGGGGCATGTTAGGCCGCTATACTACTAGTGTAACCCCTTATTGTTATTAGTACAACCCACTTATTATATTGATGTACCCATGTAGTGCCCATATTGTTACTATTATGCCCCATAGAAGCCCACTATTGTTATTATTGTGCCCTTACATTATTATTTTTATGTCGGCTCTGATTATATTATGACCCCTTAGATTCCTATATATAGAGATGAGGTCTTTTCATTTGTATCATCCAAGAATTGTTCATTTATGTAATGTAAAGGAGGCTACCCCCTCAAAGAGGCTAAATTCTAAGGCGTTGATCTATCTTTTCTATCTTTTCTTGAGTTGGTTTCATAACATGTGGTTATTGAAAAGAAGAATTAACCAAAGAGGAAACATCAAAATATTTGGGCATAGATTATACTTGAGGGAAATATCATGTCTAAAAAACATATTTCATCCACTTGTAACAAATGAAAAAATGTTAAATTTTTTTGAAAGAAATTCCAAGATAAACAAGAAGAAAAACTTGGGTATGGGTAAAACCTTAACAAGTAGTCAAAATTTCCATACAAGGAAGTTTATCCATGATATTGTATTTGACCTACATGACCATAATAAAAAAGTATCATTCCCAAATATAATCCTCGTCATACAAAACCCATTCAATGATAAGGTTTCAACTTTGAAACCCTAATACAAGAAAAATACTAAGAAATAACTTCAAAAAATGATAAATAATATTCAGGACTCTTACCCTTTGAAAGAATATGTATAATTTTACCATTGAAAGAAAATCTCACGCTGAGAAAAAATCCCTTACAGAGAGGAGGCAAAAAGTGACGCCATTTCTCCATACCAAACTTGCATACATAAAAAAAAAAGGTTATGTAAAAAAAAACCTTGTTGTGCCTAATAGAGAAAATAATGACATGAACAATAAGAATAAAAAGTAAGTTATACCTAGAGAGGATAAGAAATGAAAATAATCACTTGCAACAAAATTTTCTAAGCCACAATCTACCCAAAGGGAATTTCTCACCTACAACTGAGATTGAGAAGAGTCTTTCCATTGAAACCTACAACTCCATCGAATAAACCACCAATTAATTTATCAATTCTAGGAAAAGTAGAAGAAGTGTAAACAACTAATGAAAGGAAGGGGTCTTACACAAACTAACATGGCCATAGAGAGCTGCAACATATCTATGTCAGAGATGAAAGGATTAAATATAGAGGAGAGTAATATTTCGATAATTAGTAACCTAGCAAAGAGCAATAGGTCAAAAAACCCTATCGTAGACCAGAGCAGAGCTATGTCGAAAAAACCAAAAGGAAATTATCAAGTGAACCAGTGGAGGGAAGTTGATTATAGCTAAAGAGAAACCCTAATATGAAATATTGTTGATTTCAAACGAGTTAATCATAGCCATTGATTTAGAACCCAAAATTTACCATGTCAAAACATATGACACTATGTGGGGACAAATATTCGTGGACCAATAGAAATACTTTGTGTATTGAGGCATGTCCACGCATTGAATTCATATTCCATTCCATGTGTAGAATAGTCACAATATTGGTGCAATGGTATGTTGTTTGAATTGCAATGAGGAGGTCAATAGTTTGAATTCTATGGTGGATATTTATATAGCACGTCAAAAATTATAGTTTTTGGGAATTAAAATATAAAGAACATCAAACCATACCATTTTCCTTGGTGTAACATATAAAGAAAAGTGGTTTATAACCTTAAAATAATGTAATGAGGGGGAGGGGTGAATTGCCATAGAATTATAATATTTTTATTACTCAATCCAAGGAAAAAAATGTGCATTCAATCTATTAAGGGGTGTTTAATTTTTGTATAGAATTTATAAAGAAAATAAAAGTAAATCCAAGCCAACTATATGTGCATAAGGCTTAGTTAAGTGAGGGATGTAGTGGTTAAAATACCACATATCAAACCAAAGAAAAGGTTAGGGGTAGATTAAAATAAATTTGTTATAAGATAAGCATAACTGGTAAAAAGCTTAAAAATGAACTTGTACTCAAATACCACAAAACAAAAGTTGGGTCAATAACCAAGATAGCATCATAATATTAAATTTTAGCCTTGTGGAATAAGTATTGGATTTTGGTCAATAATATTTTTTTTAGGGTGTTTTTTTTGGTTTCATTACATGTGGCATTAGAGATGTAGGTTACAACATCAAACCTCTATGGTTAATAAAAGAAAGTATTATTTTTTTGTATATACAGAAAGAAAAAAAGATTAGTACCAAAAAATAAAATAAAAAAATTGAGGAACAGATGAAGATAATAATAGACAAGGAGTGAGAAACCTGGAGCGAGGACAAATAGTGAGGGTTTCAGATAGTTACAGTTAGTGATCCATATAGAGGGCCGCAGAGGAGGGAGCTCCACTCCCTCTTATAAGGAGGCCATAGCCAGTAGAGGCAAGAAATCTCTAGAAATGGCTAGAGATTCTGTGGAGGAAGGGACAAGAAACATGGAAGAGGAGATAGGAGAAGCCATAAATAAGGAAAATAAGGGCCCAAAAGACAAGGAGGTAGAAGACAAAAAAAAGGGAACTAAAGACAAAAAACAAAAGGGACCCTACAAACCCAAAGTAGAGATCACACCCAAAGTAATTTTAAATGATTTGGCTCTGCAGGTGCACAGAGATCACATGAGGATGTATGCCATAATCTACAAATTCATGGGACTTTGGCCCACTGAAAAAGCTTTACAGTCGTGGATTAGATACCACTGGAAACCTAAAGGTAGCATTGACCTACACCTTGGTTCAAAGGGATTTTTTATTGTGGTATTCATGAATATTAAAGACAAGGATAGAGTTTTTGAAGGAGGACCTTACTTCTATGTAGCAGTTGGACTCTACATGCGGCCATGGATGATGAATTTTGTTCCATAACGAGAAACTTTTACTTCAGTACCAGTCTAGGTAAGGCTTTATTCTCTACCTCTTGATTACTGGAAAAATTAATTGTTAGCTACCATAGGAAATAAATTAGGTCGTTTTGTTAAAGCTTCTGAAGCCACAAGAAAGGGAAAATATACTTCCTTTGCCAAAATATGTGTGGGAATGGATCTATCATGAGCTCTACCAGATGACGTGATCTTTGAAGTTTTTGATGAAGAATGGGTGCAAATAGTAGACTATGAGCACATTCCATTCAGATGTTCCAGATGTCATAAACATGGACACCTATTCAGAGATTGCTCACTCAGTAAAGTAGCAAACACGAGAAAAAATAACACAATGAAGGAGACATACAATTTTCAGAAAGTCGTGAATTGAGGAAAGGGCGACAAAAGAGGATCAAAACAACATCAATATGAAGGATAACAGATCAGTCAGAACAAATTCCAAGTGCTTGAGGAAGATGAAGAGATCTCAAAATAAGATCAAGAAATGGAAGGAAGTCCTATGGACAAGGAGACAGAAGAAAACTGGGAACAAACTGAGGACATCGATTATCAGAAGGAAGCCATAATGAGTGATGCAGAACTGGCGATGGATCAGGAAATGATCCAGAATGAGATCGACTTGGAGGATCATGAACTACAAGAAATTCTTGATAAAGATAACCCAGATCTGGAAGGATTCTTGCTATAGGGAACCACGGGAGGAGTAGATTCGTTACCTCAAGAAGAACTAAATAGAATACAACAATTGTTTTTATGGAAAAAAAAGGCCTAAGGAGTTGGAAAAAGGAAAAGGCATTCATAAGGAGGACAACAGAGGTGTGAAAATAATGAAAACGACTCCGGGATTAGCAACCAGAAACCCAGGCAACAAAAGAGGCAACAAAAAGTAGAATTAACTCTTGATGGAGTGTGGAAAGCTAATGATAGATTCAGGTAAGATGAAAGAACTAGTCAGCTACTCCTTTACAAATCTTGATAATGAAGTTTACATCATGGAATATTAGAGGTATAGGGAGTAAGAGAAAGAAAATAATGCTTAGTAATAGAATGAAACAAGAAACACCAGATATTATCTTCATCCAAGAAATGAAATGTTCCATTCAGGAATTAAGATAAATTGATAGAAAATGGCTCAGTAGATTTGAGTTTCTAGAAGTCAAATCTGAGAACAAAACGGGGGCATACTCACTCTTTGGAACCCCCAAATAATTGGCATTTTAGATGCTGAGGCTTTTAGGAATTATTTTTCAGTAGTTATTTAATCGGTAGGATACATGAATACCTTTCTGGTCACAAATGTTTATGGCCCTCAGAGAATATATGACAAACTCAGGTTTCTAGATTCCCTTTTTGATCTCAGGGACAGACATTCAGAAATACCCTAGATCATGGGAGGTGACTTCAACATGATCAAAACTCTTTCAGAGAAAAAAGGGGGAAGTAGAGCTCTAAGGAAAGACTCTTTAGCATTTCAAACCTTTTCAGACAATATGAATCTTGTGGAAACTAATAGGAATATTGGCCTCTTTACTTGGAATAATAAAAGAAGAGGAGAGTCCCATGTAGCCTCAAAGTTAGACATATTTCTAATCTGTGAAGATCTTATGCTAGCAAACAAGGAAGTAACAGCGAAAGTTCTTCCCTTTGGAGGACCAGATCACTGGTTGGTTCAATTGGAGATTAAGGGCATTGGAACTCCCAGGAACAAACCTTTTAGATTTGAGAATATCTGGCTATCCCACCTTGACTTCATCAGCAACATTGAGAAATGGTGGTCAGAAGATTTGCAGATTCAGGGGAAAAGAATGTTCCTACTTCACAAAAGACTAAAGCACATCAAGTTCCAACTTAAATATTGGAACAAGCATGATTTTCGCAACATTTTTGTGGAGAAATTTTTTTTTTGACAACAAAGTCCAGGTTCTCAATCAAGCTTTGATCACGAAAGGCTTTGATAAACTCATAAGTGATCAAGTGGATAAACATAATCAAGAATGGGAGAATCTATGCAGACAAGAGTAAATATTTTGGAGACAAAACTCTAGAGTTCAATGGCTCAAAGAAGGAGAGCGTAACACTAAATTTTTTCATAGATCCACCATTTCCAATAGAGCTCATAACAGAATCTCTTCAATCAAGAATGAGGAGGTGGAGCTTCTTATCTCCCATGAAGAGATAGAAGCTATGTTAGTCCAACACTTCCAAGGTATAAGTTAGGAGAAAAATTCATATAGAGAGCACTTCATCAGGGAGGTAACTTGTAATATACCGAAACTGGTGTCCAGAGAGGATAATTTCAACCTTAATAAACCAGTAATGGAAGAAGAGGTTGCTGAAGTCCTTAAAGATCTGTAGAATGGCAAAGCACTAGGCCTGGATGGTTTCAATGTGGAATTTTTTAAAGCTTGCTGGAATATTGTTAAACAGGACATTTTGCAGGTAGTGGAGGACTCCAGGTTGAACAGAACCATTATGAGAGCGCTCAATACCTCCTTCATCTCCCTTATCCCCAAACAGGACATTGCTCAAACACTGGATAAATATAGGCCATAGGCCTATGCAATGTGGTCTACAAGATAATATCCAAGGTAGTGGCTAATAGACTCAAACCTTCACTTCTCGTTCTAGTTTCAAGGGAGCAATCATGTTATGTGGAAGGAAGTCAAGTTCTGGACAACATTATTCAAGCTCAAGAGGTGGTTCACTCATTAACTAGCAAGAGGCAAGCAGGCATGATCATGCAATTGGATATAGCCAAAGCCTATGACAAGGTGAACTGGAATTACATAAAAAAAAAATCTTATTGCTTTTGTATTTGATCATAATTGGGTCAGATGGGTAATGGCTCTGGTGACTTCCTCTAGTTTTTCTATATTAGTTAATGGCTCTATCTCTAAGATTTTCAGTCCTTCAAGAGGTCTCAGATAGCGAGATCCACTCTCCCCCTTTCTTTTCATCCATATGATGGAAGGATTGGCTCGATTAATAAAACATGATAAAGTTATAGGAAAGATTAAGGGACTACAACTAACTGAGAATGGTCAGGCCTTGACGCACCAAATTTTTGTAGATGACACCATGTTACAGGGACTTCCCACATTCAAAGAAGCTTTAGCATACAAAAAAATTCTGAATCTCTTTCCCTTGGTCTCAAGTATGGAAGTTAATCTCTCCAAATCAAAAATCTTTTTCTTCATTACCAATATTGCTATTCAGAAAAATATCTCCAGAGTTATTGGCTTTCAAAGGGATTCCCTTCCCTCAAAATATTTGGGAGTTCCTCTAACTACTAAACCAATGCTCAAAATCATTTGGGAACCATTGATCAATAATTTGTAGGATAAAGTCAGTAAATGGACCATCAGATCTTTAAATCTTGCTGGTAGGTTGGTTCTTACAAAAGCTTTTCTGCAAGCCATCACTATTTTTATGTTATCTACCCTCCCAGCTCCTAAAGGAGTCCTACATCAATTCAAAAATATCCAAAGAAACTTCCTTTGGGGTAAAGAGGAGATGAGGAAGAAATGGGCCTTAGTGTCTTGGGAAAAAATTTGTAAACCCAAGAACCATGGAGGGCTAGGCTTGGATGATCAGGAAATACTCAACAAAGTATCTGGGGCCAAACTATGGTGGTGCTGTGTTCAGAATCCAGAGACTCAATGGGAAAATATTTGGAAAGAAAAATATGCAAGAGCCTGGCAAACTAGTGATCTCATAAGAATGTCAGGTAATATTATGGGCTCACACATCTGGAACAAAGCCTAGGAAAATAGAAGACAAGTTTAAAAAAATAGTTTCAGGAAAATCAGAGAAGGGGATCTAGCTATTTTTTGGGAAGATAAGTGGCAACAAGAACCAATACTGTTAAAAGAAGACTTCTTCGACCTTAAACATGAGACAGATTCCCAAAGATTAATTAAGGTAAAGGACTTCTGGAATCATACTTAGCAGACGGAAAATTGGAGAATCTGGAGAAACATTGATAGTAGAAATAACAATCCCTTGAGAACAAAAGCAGAGGTGCTAATGAAAATGGTGGAACAAAGGAAGATCTTAGTTTCAGGGGGGCAAGACCATAAGATGGGGCAACAACAAAGAAGCCACCTTTAATATTAAGGAAGCAAAAGGCATTCTCCTAGAGCTGGATCCCCAGGTTGTGGACAAAATCTGGCAGAACGTTTGGAGTCCCCAAGGATGGATGAAAATCAAACTCTTCATGTGGTTCGTTTACCAAAGGAAAATCTTGACTTGGGACAACATCAAGAAGAGGGGTGTTCTAGGGCCTTCTAGATGCCTACTCTGTGAGGCTCAAGAGGAAACAATGGAGCATTTATTCAACAGTTACATTTTCATCTCCTGGTTCTGGGACATATTTGCCAAAATCTTTCAACAATCCGACAGGGACAGAGGGAGCGTCATTAATACCCTCAATAGTTGGAGAAGAAAATTTTTCGACCATGAGATTTTCAACTCAGCTTGGGCCCTTACACCAAGCTTCATTATATAGGATGTTTGGAAGGACAGGAACAAAAGAATATTTAAGGAGGAAAAGAATCCCCCACACCGCCTATTTGAGACAATCCAAAAACAACTTAAGGAGATAGTGGGTACCACTATTTGTAACTACCAAAAAAATCCTCCCTCAGATATGGATTTAAAAATTCTCAGGCAGCTGGGGATGTAGGGGCTCACTCCTCAAGGTCTTGATAGGAAGGTTACATTAAGGGACACAGAGAAGGATTTCTAGCATCCTCCCCCGAAAGGATATCTGAAATACAACATAGATGGGGCTTCAAAAGGAAACTCGAGAAATGCTGGGTATGGAGGATTACTTAGTGTTAAGCTAGTAGATCAACTACTTTAGTCAATCTCTAGGTTGGATTATGAACTAAACATATGACTTGCAAATATCCTAAGTGCCCTAGTGGTAGCTCAATAACCTCATAAGATCTTACCCCTATACTTTGTGTTTACTATTATCATAGCTCAGCCTAAATCACTGAACTTAGCTGCAAATTTTGAGCAAAGACCAAGCATAGTTTCATTCCCTGGTCCATCGCACTGTCTCTCATTGGCAGTTTGGATGCATCGCACCTCCGGTGTGCTGCAGGTGAGATGCATCCTTGTTTCCCTTAAGGACAGGTGCGATGATTGAATGAGACTATTTCCCTCTCTAGAATTTGGTTTTTTCTTCATTGTTTCCAACTCTATTCAGTAGTTTTGCTACTTATGATCACTATATCATTGTTGAAGCCTTCTTCCTTTACATTATTCAGCCTCCATTGATCAGGAATTGTGAATGTTTCTTTATGTATTTTTCATCATTTACAATCCTCCTTTGTAAAAAGTAGCTTAATCAAACTATCGTCTTTTGATTCAAAAGTGTTGCAACTGTCATTTTAAGTCAAGAAGAAGAGTGTCATAAAGTCTTCCTCTTCTAGATAGTTGATTGTAATTTTTCCATTGTATTTGATTTGAATTGTCAATATTTGAAGTGTCAAAAATAGTTTTCCATTCGAAGTTAAAAGTGTTGTTTTAGTCTTCCTTTCATTCTGAAAAGAAATTGTTGAAATGTCGCTTTGAAGAAAATATTTGAGATCTGTACTTAGTTTTCCTTTTTGGCATTCACACATTAAGGAAATGGAAAAAAAAATACATGCATGTGCATTTGCATTTAGACTGCATGCGGAAAATGATTTAGGAAAAGTGCATTTAGTGTGTGCTCTCTGCTCTCTGCTGGAAGAATTGTACTTTTCTTTCCTTAGTAGCTAGGATTTTCATTGCTAAAAGAAAACAAACAAATGTTTATGATTTTAGATTGCATATTTAGGAATTTTACATCTACATCATGTGGTGAACCTTGAAAGACAAATTTCTAAGAAAGATCAACTCTAAAATAAACCTCAATGAACATAAAAACACTTTGGAACTTAATGCCCAACATCTAGAATTCTAGGCTAGAGACGTATTCCAACATCGTAAAACCTGGTAACTATCGTTTTCATCGAAGGCTGGGTGATTCCTCCTCTTTGATACGACAAGTGCCAGTACGGACTTGTGTTCCCCATACTGTCAAGCATATATTGGGAGACCACAATAGGCTAATATCCTTTATCCTTAGGAAGTCGCGTCTGCCACCCTATCGATTGCAATGCACTTAACACAACATTTGAGAAGATTGACTGCCGTACGTAACGTCCTTGGTAATTTCTATTTACTTTACCACCAAGGTGTATATTGTAGTTTTGTGATTGGTTTGGTAATCCCTCTGTCTAGATTTCCATAGTAGTCACCTTCGTTCCTTTTCGACTCCCTAAAAGAAAAGGTCCATCTGAGCACTTGTCACTTTAGGCTCATTAAAAATCAAAGGTGACTAGAGTCACCTTTAGCTTTTTCTCGACTCTGAAAAATTGAAAAAGCAAGTTGTGTCAAAGCATCATAAAATTCATTTAATTCAGAATAACATTTTCCCCTTTTTAATTTTGAGTTGATCAAGTAATCTGCAATCGTGGAAGAAATTCAATCAAAACCTCATCGTTCGTGGAGACTAATGAGTCAACCGTCTTTGACTCCAGAAACAAAACCAGTCTAGGGAAAATGGTCTCATTTAACTAGGTCGAAATCTCCTGGTCTATTTGAAACTTGTGTTTCAACATCATTGGAGGCTCTAGTTACTCCAATTATTTCTGGTACCCCTGCCTTTATAGAAGGAGTTCCGCAGTTGCAAGAGGATATTAGAACTAATCCTAGTGTAAAGGTAAACACTTCTATCCATGAACCAGCTCCCACTAGGGCCGATTCAGAAGGCATCACCCCTCTAGTATCTGTCGCTATAGAAACTATACCTTCTTCGGCTCCAGAAATATTTTACGGACCTGACGGTCTACCTCTTCGTCCTGGAATGATTGCTATAGAAGAGATTGTAGAGGATCTTCCATTCAGTACCCCATTGCATTTTGTAATTGGGATCCACTTATATCCTTCTACTACAGAAGTTATTTCTTTCGATTATCCTTCATCGCAAGTTCCTATCGAATCACTAGGAAATCTTTCGGATAGACTAAATATGTCTGAATAACCATCAACATCTAGGACTGTATCATCTGATATAGCTGCAGTGGAGCCTCCTGCTACTACTCCAACAAATTTCACTGATATACCATCTGTCCCAACTAGTTCTCAACCACTAGATGGAGTCCACCGAGGGACTATTTCGACAGCATGGTCTGTTCCTATTTGTTCATCTGCAATCTTATCTGGAATTTCTTGTGTTGAGTCTCAGCAAATTGATCCTTCACATCAGTATCAATTTGGGCAATCCAGTCTCCAAAGACCAATTTATCCTTTAAACACTGAATTGCCACCATATGGGGGTAGTATGCCTTTTCATTGTTCCCTTTGGGAGAACAACCATATGAGAGTTCACAACAAAATTCGCGTCAAACTAGAATTGCATCCAGTGGTTGGGTATCGATACTGCCTCAACAACCAAGAATTGTCTATTTAATGCAACCAAATCAACCTGTGTCGAACAGTCCCGCTACACCTGCTATTGTGACGGTATTGCATGTACAAGCGTTACCTGTTGTATGTCAACCTCAAGTCTCTCAGGTCATAATACAATAGTCTCTTGTCTCCACAGCTCAATCACAACTTCAAATTAGTGCCTCCTTAATTGGAGTGACTCAGGCTCAAACGGGTACTATCACCCCTCATCTTGGTCAAACATCTAGTATTGGAAAATAGAAAATGGTCCAACAACCATGGCTGGTACAATATCAACAACCACAATTCCAACAAGCTTACCGAGGACCTAAGCAACAAAGCTTTGCAGGTAATGGGCAACCGTATGTTCAAAACAGTCATCAACCATCATATTATAATGGCTATGCCCATCAACCTTATCAAAGTTATCAGCGTCATATACATTATGCTGGTATGCAAATACCTACTGCACAGGCAATCCTATCTTATCCTAGGTACGCTTCACCAAACTTGAATCGACAGTTTCCCTTTGTAGCAACTCTAGAATTACTAGATTTGAATCGGTTAACAAATGATCCAATTGCTTACGCCCCATGGTGGCCAGTGATTCCTCATAAGATTCCCTCAGATATTCCTAAATTCAATGGAAATATGGGTGAAGATCCATCAAATCACATAATGACCTTTCATGCGTAGTGTTCATCCAACACCCCCAATGATGATTTGATTAGGCTTCACCTTTTTTAGTGAACGCTAACTGATCCAACAGTGAAATGGTACATCAAATTCCCTAGAGCTTCATTCGATAACTTCAGCACCCTTGCCACTACCTCTTTAACCCATTTTCAGTTACCCATAAGGTACGAAATAGGAACGAAGCTCCTTACCAATTTTAAATAGACAATAGCCACTCACATACCTGATCATATTAATGAGTGGCAACGACGTCGTCGAATGGTAAAGATATATGTTCATGATGAGCTTCTAGCTGAATGGTTTATTAAGTCGTTGTTACCTTCTATTATAGAAGATGTGGCCAAGGGAGGAGTTGTCACTGAAGAGCAAGTGATTGCTCGTGCACAATATCTAGACTTGATCTATACTCAGTCTAGCGTGCTCTATGACAAAATTCCTGATGCTCTTGGACCAGAATTTTTGTTCCTCCTCCTAAATCAAACAGGGACACTCATGCCGGCGATGGTGTGATTGGCACCTCAAGTATGCAAACCACAAAGTTTCCATCTCGTAAGGCCCTTGTAGTTTCCAGTAAAAAAGCAAATGACAAACTTCTTGCCTCGAAGGTTAATTCCATGTCATCCAAAAAAGGCAATGAGCCGAAGCAACGAGGGGGCAAGAAGAAAGGGAAAAACAAAAAGTAGAAGTAGGAAGATATGACTCCTGAGAAACCTTCTGGAAACCCTACTGGGTGAAAGAAACCTAATCATCCATGTTTCATATGTGATGAGGACCATTAGATGAAAGATTGTCCGCATCAAGCTAAGGTCACGAAGTTCTTGAAAACTTCAAGTACCTCCGCGGTATTGACTGATCTGTTTCCAAACTCGGAAACGAATCTGGTTGCTATCGATCATGCTTCCCCATCCCAAGTGCTTATGTTGTCCATTTAAAAACAACAAAACGATACTTTGATATCTACGAGGAATAAATATTATGGGAATCCACAGATGTTGAACAACAAGGCTATAGATCAACCTAGTAGTTCGACAACAACTTTGTCAGAAGTTGTGCCACCCATCATTCCTATACTAATAATAAAGCTGCCAAAGGGAGTAGTACATAAGTCAATATTTAATCCTTGTGCTTGAGTAGCACATAATTATAATATAGTAGAGGATCTGGCTCAATCGCCATCCGCTATGTCGACGCTTGAAGTACTGCAAAATTGCCCCTTTCAAAAGCAAGCTTTATTATCAACAATAGGTGGGATTGACCCAGCGGATTCCAATCTTGTGGCCATTAACCATAAAGGATACGAACCTTAGTTACAGGCTCAACTCGCTTTCCTCATACAGGTAAAAGCCCTCAACAAAACTGTTCATCGAACAATCATTGATGTGGGGGCATCTACCTGTATTATCTCAATGAGTTGCTAGAAAACTTTAGGCTCACCACCCTTATCAAGATCATCAATGACATTAAAAGCATTCGATGGATGAACATACATGCCGTATGGGATTTCAAGTAACTTGCAAGTTGAACTGGGAGGAAAGACAATATAAATTGAAGTCGAAGTTATCAATCAAAACCTCGATTGCAATATCCTACTGGGAAGGCCCTGGATATATGCTATGGTTGCTGTTGTGTCAACATATTTTAGAAAAATTGCATTTCCCTTCCAAGGAGGAATTACAATCGTTGACCAACTAACCTTTTCCCCAACAGTTCACAAGCTACGGGAAGCATTCCAATGATCCATGGAAGCTCTCAATTGCTTCAAAATGTCGGAGTAGGCCTCCTAAAAGACCCTACCTTAATGGGTACTTTTTCCCTCCCGCCTCCGAGTAATCTAGCGGAAGTGGCCATGGTGGAAACCTATAATATGGTATCTTCTACATCAGCAAAGATTAAGAAGATTTCCGAACATTTTGTAAGCATGGAGCATCACCAGGTATTGCCTCCAAGCCCCATAGAAATTTTGTAGCAATCAATTTTCTTGGCTTGGGCGACAAACCCAAATCAACACTCATCAAGTGTTTGGATAGATAGGTATCTAGAATATGGCACCTCCTTAGTTCCTTGGTCATGTATACATTCTGCAGATGAAGGAATCATACAGTCAATGATGATAGGAGAGGCACCATGGGAAGGTTACCACCATCATTCCCATCTTCAAGATAACAACAAATATTATTCAAGCGACCTTAATCATCCTTAAATTTTTGTTTTTCTATCAAATACTGGAAATACAGTGGATTTCGAGTGAAATCTGTCCAATATTGAAGAAACTGTCGCCATAAATATCTCGACCAAACCTAATATTGTAGAGAATATTCATGTTGGAAAATATTATTCTTCTTTAGAACTAGAAATATACTCCGCTCTCTTTCGCGAATTCAGAGATGTCTTTGCATGGTCATATGAAGAAATGTAAGGCATTGACTCAAGAATCATTGAACATGAAATCATGATGTATCGAGATGTCAAACCAGTAAGACAGCGGCTTCGACAGGTTCACCCTAAGAAATCCATTGCCATCAAGACAGAAGTTGAAAAACTTTTACATGCTGATTTCATTTACCCTGTTCCTCCAACTAATTGGGTATCTAATATTTTTCCTGTCATGAAAAAGCAAGGAATGATTAGAGTGTGCATTGATTACAGGGATGTAAATCAACCTTTTCGGAAGGACAACTACCCTACACCCTTCATCGACTAGAGAATTGATGAATGCGCCGGATGCAAAATATTTTCATTCATGGATGGATTTTCTGGATACAATCAAATATACATCCGCCCATAGGACCAGTCAGAGGCTGCATTTATATGCCCGTGGGGCACATTCGCATACCGCAAACTACCTTTCGGTTTAAAGAATGTAGGGGAACATTTTCAGAAGGCAATGAACTACGCCTTCCATGACATCAAACACATCGTTTAACCATATCTCGATGATCTACTAGCTCATTCGCGAAAGCAGACTGATCATCCGCAACATTTGAGAGCTATATTTCTATGTTGCCGACACTACAAGATATGACTCAATCCACACAAGTGTGTGTTTTGTGTCGATTCTGGCCGTTTAGTTGGATTTGTAGTTTCTACGGATGGGATTCGACTTGACCCATGTAAGGTTCAAGCAATAATCAACATGCCTCCACCTTCAAATTTGCTTCAGATTTAGAAACTCCAAGGGAAAGCAAACTTTCTAAGGAGGTTCATTCCAAATTACGTTGAACTTGCTAAAGGTTATACGCGTCTTTTGAAAAAATAAGTGCCCTTCAACTGGGATCAGGTTGCACAAGCTTCCTTTCATGCTTTAAAGGAATCCCTAATAAAAGCATCATTAATGTACGCTCCTAACTATCAAAAAGACTTTAACCTAGATCTAGCTGCAGTAGATACAACCATCGCAATGGTTTTAGTACAAAAAGAGAATGGAATTGAACATCCTATCTGTTATTTAAGTAAAAACTTAAATGATATAGAAAGAAATTACTCCTATGTTGAAAAGTTGGCTCTAGTAGCTATTCAAGCAGTACAGAGATTTCGACACTATATCCTCTTTCGCAAAACTACCATTTTGTCAGATTGCAACCCTATGACTTACATTCTATCACGTCAATTACTAGGGGGAAAATATTTGAAATGGATAGCCATTTTGCAAGAGTTTGATTTGGAATTCACAAAATACAAATGAAATAAATCTCTATTTTTCGTGGAGTTATTATGTGACCTCCCATCGTCGTCCAACGATTCAACATCCAAAGCATCAATCGTGGATGAATCTTTGTTTCTGATATCGTCAAGCAATCCGAGGTATGGAGATATACTAATCTATCTCCAAACCCAAACATATAGGCCTAATACCTCTCACTCCGAACAATGATGTACTCGATACCAAGCCAAAGACTACATGATCGTCAATGATACTCTTTACTGTCGAGGTATTGATACAGTTCTGTTAAGGTGCCTCATGCATGAGGAGGCCGAAAAAGTCCTGAATGATTGTCATTTAGGTGCGTGTGGGGGGCATCAATCTAGTTATGCTACGGTGCAAACGTTCTTATGAGCAGGTTACTTCTCGCCTACTATATTCAAATATTGCATAATCGCAGTCAAAAGTTACCATGCTTGTAGATTGTAGACCGCAAAACTAGACTACCACCTGCACCACTACATCCAGTAGTTGTTGTTGGGCCATTCGCCAAATGGGGCATATATTTCATGACATGTAACCCCACCTTGGCTGGGGTGCATGGGTATATCATAGTCGCAGTTGACTATTTTACAAAATGGGTCGAGACGATGCCTACATTAAACAACAGTGGCGAAATGACTGCTCTTTTCTTTTTGAATCATGTAGTCTCTAGATTCGGTGTTCCACAAGCTATAGTCACAGATCATGGATCGCATTTTCGCAATCACATGATGGTTGAATTAGTTGCCAAATTAGGATGGTCCCACGACAATTCTACCCCATATTATCCGCAAGCTAACGGAGAAGTTGAGATCATCAACAAAGTCCTAAAAAGCATGTTGCAAAGGATGATTGGAGTCCACAAATGGAATTGGCACTTAATCCTATACTTAGCCTTGTGGGAATATAGGATATCTATGAGAAATACGACCGGATTTACACCCTTTCAGTTTGTGTATGGCTTGGAAGTGGTCTTACCGATTCAGTGTGAAATTTCATCTCTCAAGCTCGCAATCGATCTACTTCCCGAAACTTCGGAGGAAGAGGCTCGTTTCTTGGAAATAATCCAATTGGATGAAACCCATCTTGATGCCACTTGGGCTAACGAAGCTCATAAGAAATGTGTCAAGGCGTAATTTGACAAAAATGTCAAACCCCGTTTCTTCTCAGAAGGTGAGCTAGTCTTGCTTTACGATCAAGACTTCGATAAATTGGGAGCAGAAAAGTTTGAACCATTGTGGATGGGCCCCTACATTATTAAAAGAATATTAGCAAAAGGAGCCTACGAGCTAGTAGATTATGATGGGATTCCACTGTCGCAACCCCAGAACGGGTTGTATCTTAAATGTTACTATGCTTGATTAAGTGTTGTAATCTCTTTATATGCCTTTGTTACATTTTTTCTCGTCAAGAGTTATTATTTTGGTTAGGTAATCCACTTTTCATTTGTTGTAGATGTCGGACCTGTTGGAATCATTCGTTGGATATGCTAACAGAGCTAGTCATAGTACTCAGAACATATTTTCTGCAGCCTAGGCCAGTTTGATCCAAGCGGCGAGTTAGTGAGTTTCAGAGGGATATGTATTGGTCGATTGATGAACAAAATTGTTGAGCAACGCATTGATAGAGCTTCTCTCTGATGCCATCGCACATGGCATATGCTGACTTGTTGTCAGGCTAGATTCATAACTCATCACCCTACAACTTACTGGCATCTATTCCATTCAGAATCTAGCTATTTATCGTATGTTCCTAAGGGTCAGGATTTTGGAAAGGCAGTTTGATTCTATTCAATATCAACACATTTCTAGAAACTTAAACACATTAACTGATTCATTAGAAAATTATGTGTTAGATATACATTTGTAGAATTTATAAAGGAAAAAGCATTTCAATTAACATTTGCATCTGGATCACATAACTTAACCAAAATAAAGCTTTGAAAATAAAAAATATATATAGTTGTTTATAGTTTTTACAAAATTTTATGTGTCCAGGACAAAATCGATCATATGACCCAAAACTCAAAAAAAGTAGAAAAGCACCCTAGACTAATGGTGCTGGTGATAACAAGTCACCGCCTGTGCGATCATACGTAAGAGCCTAGTCCATCGACTTGGCACACCAGTGGTATGGAATTGTAATCTCAGAGGTAACTTGTCATTCCTCACATCCTGAATACCAAGGGTGAGAACCTCAATTTGATCGTGCAATACTGCAAGGGTCTCCGCTATGTCCAAATCACGAAGGACAGCCCTCCCTATAGCCTCTCCTACTAGAATGACAACTGCTACACTTGGGCGCGCTGCTAGTCGCACTGGCCCAACACTTGCACAAATATATGAGTTTTATTAGTCTTGATAACATTTAAAAAACACAATAACATTATAAAAGCAATAAACAAAGATATGGTCACATCATTTTACCCATGACACTCCACTACTCACCAGCCGGTAGCACCAAATCTGGGTCGCCTCGGAAATTTATACGAACGTATGGAAACTCGGCGATGACCATCTCCTGATAGTTGAACCACTCAAATAAGGCATCAGAGAACGAAATCTGTGATTGGCCAGCATGTCTGGCCATGAGGTCAACCCATCTCTGCATCCGTGGTTACCTCGGTGCTGACAATCCTAGTGAAATGTACTGTGGTTGCATCAGTGGAATCCTCTCCAAGGCGAAAGAAATTAGAATGGAACCATAGCTAAAGTTCTTGGATCTTCCATTATTCACCTTGGAAATTTGTTCTTTTATAACCGGAAGCACTGCCTCACAACAATTGAATACCTTTGGTTCCAAGAATTCTAAACCATACTGCATATATGATTAGTTGGCTAAATGAAGAGCTGCACTACCAGCCAATCTAGCAAAGGTGAATAGAATAATCCTCAAGGACCAGTCATTGACATCTCAAATACTGATCTTGCCATCCCTGCTCAACTGAGATCCATCTCTACAAAACTGGCGAATATAATCCCTCGTGGATTCACCCCCACGGGCGGATCCTGATAGTGATAGAGGGGCACCACACCTCAATAACCCAGTAAAAAAGTAGATGTCCTCAACTATCAAAGGAATGGATTTGCCTTTAATTTGGAACACCTAGTTGATCGGATCCCATGCATCGAGAAGATATTGCAACAAATTGATTTGTTGCCTCATGCTGGATATGTGGAAGAATTTGAGCAAGCCACAGTTTCGCAATGTAGTAACCATACTTGGATCATGTAAGGCAATCATGTCCTCTTCCTCATGCTCGCATTCACACCATGTAATGACCATCTTGATCCGATGAATCTCTGAAACACAAACAAAATATGAATTAGGATTCTGATTTGAGCAAAAACAGGCAAACATTCCATGAGAAAACACTGCACAAACTTTCCCTTTTGTGCCCACCGCACCCTGCTTGTGTATAGGGTGAGATGCATACTAATTAGCTAATGGCCAACTCAGTATGCATCGCACCTTTCGATGCAGAATAGGTACGACGGGGAGAGAATGAAATCTTCAAACTCCTCTGTCCCAGAAGAGAGGGAAAACTTGCTCCAAATCAGAATAGGATGAAATGCAATTGAAGAGCTCAAGGTTAGCTCCTACCTGGTCCTAACGGCGTGAAGAATAGTCCACTAGATCTCCCGAAATTAGCTGATGAAGTTTCAGGGGGAAAATACCTCCAGAGCTCCAACAATCCAAAATTTGAATGAAATGGTAAAAATGAGAGGTAAAACTGCTTTTATGTTACTATTCACGTAATTCAAGTAAGATGGTAGTTGTAGAATTGAGGCTTCTGTGATCCATCAAAGTTATAAGAAGAGCTTCAGCGAAAATCACATATAAAAAGACCTTTGTATTTTTATATGTGATTTTCGTTGAAGCTCTTCTTATAAAGATGTTAGTTTTTAAATCATTTTTCAAGCGTGTATTTACATTTCTAATCAATTTGATGGAGTAATTGAATAGGTTGTACGATCATCAAAAGAATATTGTGTTAATGGTAAATTGAGCATCTCTGACTATTATCAGCGAGCAATGTTCCTACAAAGTTCAAGCTCGTTAAAAAATAAACCTAGCACTAAGCACATGTTGGGAGAAGGTTCAAGTTCATTAAAAAATAGACCCACCTTTCAGTAAATAACATTTGTGATTCCATTCCTATCAGCCTTTTGAGCCTTGGTTGTGTTCTTATTGTCATCTCCACTCTTTTAGCTAATCATATGCCTCCACTTGATTGTTTACCCTTTTGAGGAACAACTGTGATGAGTGATTATGTTAGCCAACCTCTTTACATTGCCGTGTTTGAGGAATTCCAAACTTACCTGGAACTAGTTGCTACCTGAAAAATCCACTCGTTCCTCAAAAATGAGTCTCTTTTAAGCTCTTTTTAGACTTGTAAAATATGACAAGATTTCCGAGCTACTAGCCTTTATAGCTTGTTAAAGTAAAGGGAATCGCCATCCCTCCTCTACATTTTAATCTTTTTGGCCCTGAGGGATCATTCCACTAAAAGATCGAGCGCTTGTCTTTTTCGGCTTGTTAAAACTATCGAAAATTCATCCCTTCCGTATTATTTTATACTTTTTCAGACTTAAGGGATCATACCACAAAAAAGGACTACTGGAGTTTCCTTTTCATCCCTTTTCAAACTATCTAAACATGAAAAGGATTGAGTTATCTTTGTTGTTAAACTCGTTAAACCAATAGCGCCAAACTTGTCCATCCGGACAAGAGCGAGTTTCACTGTCGCTAGGCTCGCTAAAACATAGTGACAGGTTTGCTCGAAGGGGAAATTATAGAGTAAGCATCTGTTATCTTCCTCAAGATTGACAAAAATAAAGAGGTACGGGTCAACAATGACTGGGGAAAAAGGGAAGAAAACTTGAAGAAACTCATTGGTAGCAGGTCGCTCTTGAACATGACACTTTCACTCCAACACCATGATTGAGTCAGGTTGGGTTATTTTGTTCACCGGTCACATCACCATTGGTCCTCCATACCATCCATTTCAGTGTAGCTGATATGTTCAAGAGAATTCGCTCAGAGAATTCGCCAACCTATCTAACGCCTCATCCACTGCAATACCTTCACTCTCCATCTTTCATGACCGCCATTTTTGAACCTTGTAACATCATGTTGTTTTCATCTCCACAAAATCATTTGCTTCGTTTCGTCTCGTAGATGTGGGATTCATTAAGGCCCTCTTACAATGGGTCACTTCTTGTTGACATCAGCTCATTATCCAAGAAGTTGACTTAGGAATAACCCTTTCAGTACTTTGAAGCTTGCATGCCTCAGTGGCAAGTTTCTCACTTCTGGCGACGGATTTACATCAATGGACTTCAACCGAACAATTTTGTGTGGTGTTTGACATCGACTCATATATTCACATCACGTGAATTTTATTGTAGTTTTTGAGGGTCATTATCATTTTCGGTGATTCCTCTCGTGCATGTTAATAGCTTACATCCTTGGCTGGTAATTAGGTGATGTCTTTCCATGTTCGACTTTAGAACATCTTTTCACATGGATCGACTTGTATGTCAGACGAATATTGAATGAGTTTGAAGACCCCGAAAGTAGTTTCATCCATCCGAGCTGTGATATATTCAGGAAAATAAAGACATCAAATGTACTCCATAGCTGCACAAATGATCATCCAAGCTAAGGGATGATGGGTCTACAAGAATCACCAGTCTACAATAGCAGACAATTTTCTATCCTATGTAAATTAAAATGAATTTATAAAGCTAAGCACGGGAATGCCCACCTCAGCTAGATCATGAAAATAATATGAAGATAATGTACTGTATTTTATCTTATTATAGGTTACCTTCCAGTTCAAAAAACCTCGGATCCTCATGATAAATCATTTCACCTGACATCAGAATATTTAAGACCTCATGCTTTAGGGGGTAACTGTTATAGACATATTTGGGTACTGCAACCCCAATCACATATGTTGATAAACCAAGGGATCTTAAAACCCTTAAAAGTGTTATTTCATACCCTAAAGGATCATGGTCAACTGATTACATCATTTCCTAGAAGTTCCACCTGAAAAACTACTCAGAATTGGTCAAAACTGACCCATACAGGCTGCTCCTTGGTCAAGGTGCGATGCAGCTCACCTATTACACACAGGGAGTGTGATGCATACTGAAAAGGCCTTCTATAGGGTCGATGGGTGAGAGTAGACAAATGGCATAGACAATTTGCTAAGTGGAAACCCAGAGAATCTTCTAGAAACTTCTCATATGACACTTGCCTCTCTGAATTCACCCAGGGATGAGTAAGAGATCATGAAATCTCCAAGTGGAACCAAGAACTATTAGTGAATTGACACTAATAAAAAACCCAGAAGTTGAATTTTGTAATCTATAAGGAAGTGTTGTTGGTTTCTCTTTGATACATTGTATTGTTGGGTGATCTTGCTTTTCATGAGGTGAAGAGGGCTTTCATGCTGGGAGGATGATGCTAGATCAGACAGCTAGGTTGTAATCCTCTCTTCTACTTCTACTATCAATAAAGTTATTTGAGTTTTCCTCCATATACTTGTGTATTTGTGAATGCAATTGTATGGTTAATGTACTTCTGATTTTGCATTGTTTATGGTATCATAGATCTCTATGCTTTGATGGCATTTTGTTGCTTTGCCTCCACAGGTGTTCTTTGAAGTGGGACAAGTGAGAAAGGAGCGGCAACCTCCATCAAAGGAGAGAGGAAACAAGTAAGGATCCAAGAGAAAGATTAAGGTTGGTTCTCTCTGCTTCTCTCTTATCTATCATCCATAAAGGAAAACACAAGTTACTTTGAATTGTTTGTTTCTAAGATAGCTACTCATCTTAGTGGGACTAGCAAATCAAATAGACACTAGTTTTCCTGGAAACACTTAGGGATGTTGGGGAAGTATTACCTTCATCTTCCATTGCCACCTAGGAAAAGCCACCAACAACATGGCTGAACTAAAGGCTTTGGAGCAATGTGGGGATTTTCTGAGTCAATATAACTATTGTAATATGATAATAAAGGTGGACTTTGAGCTAATCATTAACTCAGTGAAAAGAGTAAATAGTGGAACAACGCCGGAGAAAGTCTACAAACACTGGAAATTAATCAGGGTTTTCCAGAGAATTCAGGATCATCTCTAAAACCTTCACATTGTTAGTTTCCATCATGTTCATAGAAAGGCCAATAAGCTGGTGAATCTTCCTGCCAATCAAGGGATCAATTGTACAGAGGACAAGGTTTTGATGGAGTGGCAGGAGCTGCATCAAAGTAGAGGATAGGAGAGTGTTTAGATACAAAGGCATGGAGGCAAGCTTGTAATATTTTGTCCTTCGTATGCATGATTAGTTTCTTGCAAATTGGTCTTTGGTGGGAAGCCGAATTCGACAGGCCGCTAAAATTCCTGGTGTTAGTGAGATGGACATCACAATTCATCAGGGTGAGCGAAATGGACACCACAGTTCCTTGATTAATGGAGAGCCTCTCCTCTTTTTTGGGTTCCAGGTTCAAGCAGGGAAGTCGAGAAACAGAGGAAGGAATCCGTGTTTCATCAGTAGCCGGAATATTCACATTTTTGGGTTTCATAGAATAAAACTGCTTCCTAGGCGATTTTCGGATGATCGCACCGCTCTCAAGTGGGAAATGGTTTTAGCGTTTTTGCAGTGATCCCATCCAACTTCCTACACATGGTAGAGAGATGGTTTGGAAAACTACCCTCCATCACACACTAACGTCTGTTCAGCTTCTTTGGTGCAATATTAATCTCAACCGTAGGATTTCGCGGTGTGGATCAATGGTCAAGATTGACCATGTAGCTTGGAGGGGCGACCCGTTAAACTTCAGTCATCTTTGTTGAGTAATTTCATCCTCGGCCATTGGTTTGAGTGCAGAAATGGATGGTTCAAATCAAAGGGACTCTTTCGGGGCTTTCTAAGGGCGGGGTTGTGAATTTGTGTTATTTTCCTTGGGTTGCACGTTTTTCTTTGTAAGGATAAGAGGTTTTGACCAAGATGGCTTATCTTCTAATATTTTATGTTTCCTTGGCATCGAGAGACGTTTGTATTTATTGTAATCTATTTTTCCACTTTTTGAGATAGAAGGATCGACTCTTGCTTTAGCAAAAAAGAAGAAGATAACAATAGACAAACTTCTGTAGAATCACTTGAAGGAGGTAGAGAGCATGATTTTGAGCAGGGGATGATGATGAGAGAAACTAGAAACCAAAATAACCATGGATCTAATATTTTACAAGTGGTTTGTATTATAAAAGTAGATTTATACAATGTTAAAGCTAATTAGGAGAAATTGTCTAAAGAAAGGGATGACCAAGAGGAAATAAATGGGTACATACTCAAGAGGTTAAAGAAAAATAGAGTCACTGTGAAAGCTTAAAGAACTCATAAGAAAAGTTTTATAAGTGAGTCTCCAGACAAAATTGAACCAATAACCTCTAGTGAGAGTCAAACACCGAAGTTTAATGATGACTTGGAAGAATAAATATTTGGGAGAAGTGCTTATATGTCTAAGATGACAATAATTGTATCTTAATTACAGGGTGAATTTGAAAAGAGTAGACACCAAAATTTTGATTGAGAATATGAAGTAGGGGAAGAAGCTTGGATTTTGAGAATGTCAAAATATTTTGAGGTCTATAATTACCCTAGTAACCTAAAAGCCAGATTGGATACATGTCATTTGATCGACAAACCAACTTTGTGGTGGGAAGAAAGAAAAGAAATATAGAAAATTAGAGGAAAAACCTTGACATGAAAATTATTCAAGAAGGAATTCAAGAAGTCCTTATGAGAGAGGTACTACGATGAGAAATATAGGGAATTACACATATTAGTATTGGGTCAGTTAAAAATGGATGAATTTGTAAATAAATTTATGAGCCTATTGTTGTATGTGCCACATATTAAAGAATAAAACTAAAAAATTCAATGGTTTATCAATTGTTTACCTTTTTCCTACAAAGGGAGGATTTAATTTGATCATTTAAAAACAATGAATGAAATAATAAGGAAAAAAATTGTCCTACAACCAGAATAAGTAGAAAAGTAATAACTCTAAGAATTGGTTGGTAAAGAACAATGAAAAATTTAATGCTAGAATAAAAGGATTTAAGAAATCTGCATTTTCCAACATTTCTAAAAGTGTTCAGGGTGGAAACTACAATGGGAATGTGAATCAAAAAAGAAATTTGAATTGGGGAAGTGGGAAGGTAACAAGAACATGGACCAAAAAAGTGGTGAATATACTAGGATGCCGATCAAATTTTGGGGTTGTGATGATAATCATTTGTGGAGGAATTGTCCACGAAACGCTTTGAATAATAAGGAATAAATTCATAATATACAATAGGCCTCTACAGTAATTGATGTTTCATGTACCATTCCAGGGATTAATGTAGCGTTGGATGATGGATAAGTTGACCATCAATTCACCATGATAGAGGTTCAAGGTAAAATCTTTGGAAAAATTGTATATATTTTAATTGATCCTAGATCTAGTTTGAGTTATATTTATCCTTCTATGATTTAAAAATCCGGTCTTAAGAAATAAAAAGAAACTAAGCCTTTGTTAGTGAAATTAGCCATAAAAAAAAAAGATAGATTACTAAGATTAGAAAATATTGTTCAATAGATTTAAATCGATTCCACACTAAAATAAACTTGGCTAAAACAAAATAAGGTAGTCTTAAATTATTTTTAAAAATATTTCACATTGCATCAATCATGAAGGGATAACAGGTATAGTAAAATGGGTTCCAAGGGCCATTTTAGTAAGGAAGATATCTAGCTTAGAGTTAAAGAAATGCACTTGAAAGGGTTTTAAAGTGTATGTAGTTTAGATTGGAGTGACGGGTCCTTTCTCAGCATGAGATTTTCTTTCAATAGGTAAAATTATAAATTACAAATATGGGGAAAGGACTCACTGAACGTTTACTATACACATGATACTTATTTTGGATGTGTTGATCTTCTCTAGTCAGTAATGAAAATTGATCTAGAGAATAATTTTTGCAAAGTCAGTTCAACCACGAAAGGAGATATTCATGGACAAAGTAGTTGAAGCAAGTAGGATTTTCCATACATGAATAATTGTATTTTGGAAAATTTGTTCCAACTTTGTCCCGACCATGGAATTTTTTATCAAACTATTAACATGTATTCTCTTTTTAGATCACATGTTGATCGAGAGATTCTCATGATGATCTTATATTTTCAATCTGGAGTTATAAAGAGGTATGCTCTCTTCCCACAAGAAGATATAGAGATGGACATACCTAGAAGGAACATATGGAGGGAGAACCAGAATTGTAATCATGCATGTTCTATTAATGCAGATCTCAATGACTCGTGGTGCCATACCTTTTTGGTAACTAGCTTATGTGTTGTGTAGTGTACCAACCCCTTCTAGGAATGAAGGGCCCTCCCTCTTTGCAAGGATCACTGGTTAGGAAGCCATTATGGAAAATGTATCTATTTCCTCTAAGTTATTATTTAAATATCATTTTTTTATTGTTACTATTAATCCTCTTCATGCTTTAATGATTGCAGAATTCTAACCTATGTATTATGAAACAACATAGGTTTTGGATTGATTCATTTGTTAGTGTGACAATTATGAAATTCTTGTTACAGTTTGGTAGTGGTTTATTTCATTTGAATGTTTTTTTCAACATTTTCTTGAGTGAATGGTTTCTAAGAGTGTTCTTTCTTTCTGAATAAGAGTGGTTGTGTGACAGAGTGGTATTTTGCATTGTTTGTTTATTTCCTAAAATTGTGAGTGAGTTTTGAGAATGTAACAATATAGTGTTGGATTGATAAGAATGTTATTAAAATGATTGGGTTTGATATTCATTAGCACTAGTCACCATTTTTCCTTGTATATACTTTGTGTGATAGTCTTGAAATAAAAAGGCTTACCTGGATTGACAATCATGTAAGTGTCAAATTTGTTGCTTTGAATTGAAAGAATTTTTTTTGATACCCAACATATTGGCGCCGTTGCTAGGAAAGACTATTACAGGTACATATGTATGACTATTTTATCAGCATGCATTGATTGAAAGTGTGGTAGATGTGTTCTTGACTGTGAGATTTTAGGGAAGTAAGAATGGAGGTAAGAACTTGTGCATTTCTTCAACATACCAAAGTGGGCTCGGCCTCATAGGAGTCAAAACATATAGGATTGCATTACATGAGTAGTGAAGATGAAGAATCGAGACTTGGGAAAATTAACTTTCATATTGGAGATAATTCCAAAAGCTAAGGTAAAATATTATACTCAGGGAAAGGTGAATAAGAAAAAGGAATTAGCTAAAGATACTCCATGGAGGTTAGTACCCCCTAAAATATCCATGTTGAGTGCACATATTAAAGAAACGAATTTTGGTGAACCTTTAATTTTAAAAACTAGTCCCAGAGTTTCCATCCCCTCTATATCAATAGAGGGTGAGGATTGTGATTTGAAATAAGGATACATGGACATAGATGAACATGATTGGGAATTTAAATTTGAAGAACGAATACTTGATTAGCCTACCATGTACTTTGGAAATGTTGTGAAACAACCCGTTGTTATAGAGGATATTGAAAATTCATTAGGACCACCTTAACCATTTGAGCAACCTGAACATCTACAATAGCCTAAGAAACCACAATCACCAAAAAGTGAGCAATCTCCTCCACTAAGGGACCTACCTAAACAACTGTACATAACTTGCAACAAAATCAAATGGTGGGAATCCCAGTCAGTAATTTTGAGTTCCCTGTTGGGAATCTCCAAGGATAGGCCCTAATGAAAAACATTCCTTTGTATGCACTTACTACTTTTCAAGGCAATATTATATAAGATCCAAATACATTTATTTTTGAATTTTAAATCCTCTGCAGGAGTTATAACTATGTCACCGATGAAAAGAAACTAAAATTATTTCAAGCTACATTAAAGGGAGCAACACTAAGATGCTTTATGGGACTTAGTAAGGCATCTATTAACTCCTACGATGTGATGAAGCAATTTTTTTTAGAAAATTTTTAGGGTTATTGTCATTCTAGGGATAAGAAGGATTAACTATTTAGAATCACCTAGACACCAGATGAAAATTTAGAAGAATATGTTAAATGTATTCACTATAACTTACAAAATACCTCAACATAGTAATATGGACAAGGAAAAAAAAATTGATTAAAGGAATGAGGTATGATTTCCTTGAAGTTGAATATTTTGAGAAAAGGGGATGTATCCGAGGAATCTTATGATGAGATTGTTAAAATTTTCTAAATAAGTTCCATAGGATCAATAAGAAATTGGTCCTTGAAACATGATACCTCTACCAGAATTTTAAAGTCAACTAACAGTAGAGAAACTTGAGAAAATATTGTGAGTCTGCTAGAAAATTTTGAAACTGAAATTATGAGCTCAATGTCCTCTCAGTTTTGTGTATTGCAAGAAAATAAAAAATATATGGAAGTAGAGCAAGTGTTGGCACTTTTCTACTCTTGGTGTAGGAGGAAACACCCTTTAAGGAAATTCCCACACAATAATTATACCATATGTTAGAGGGATCACTACACATAAAATTTCCCTTCATTCCTTGTACTCAAGGCAATTTACAAGGAAGAAGGGGAGGATGTTCAAGAAACCTATTTTATTGGCACTAAAAATTATAGGAAACCTGGGCCATCATGTATTATGCAAGAACCTTTCTCTTCTTTCAATTCTTGTTATGGTATGTATAATTCCCAAAAAACAACCTAGCAATTGCAATATTCAACATCTCCATGGTAACCTCCCAACCCTCCTTTGGTTCAATACCCTATTCCCTAACCATAATGGTCTATCCTTTGATGGCCTCAACCATGAAGAGGGTCTGTTTCCCTAAACTAGATGCCTATTCAAATTTGAATGCAAAAACAAAAAGTTATAACTTCCTTCTAATGCACGTATGGGAAACCCTTGGTTGCATCCTAAACTACCTATACTACCCAACCCTAACTATAATAATAAGGTAGTACAACAGGTTGAAACTCCAATTCTCCCTACCTACTACATTTCACATGTGGAATGTAAGGAGATTCAATTACGATTGGGAAGGGTAGTTACCCCCATTATTTCCCATGTCATAATAGAAAATGAGGAATAAAATATATCATGGGAATAAAACCTAGTTCAAGGATATTTAGAAAAGCAGCAGGTTTTAAAAATCAATGTTACCATTATTGATGAATTTTTAATAGTTGACACTACTGCCAATACAACTGTAACAACATGTACTACTATAAAAACAAATATTACTTCGACTGCAAAACTAATAACAACTCTTAGAAATGAGACTTCTTTGGACCCTCCTTACCTTGAAAGGTAACTGAGGTTAAGGATACCCCTCAAATCAAGTCTTATTTCATAAAGAGTTAAAGAATTTACATGTGTAGATCCCTTTACTTCAAGTAATAGAATATGTCTTGATTTATGCCAAAATAGTTAAGGAGTTGTGTGTTAAAAATATCGGTAGGAAACCTCAAGATCCTCATGTTGTACATTTTATTGTGAAATGATTAGCACTAATATTGGGAAGCATTGTACCTACCAGAAGTGAAGACATTGTGAACCCAACTATATTGGTTCACATTGGTGGAACAATTCTCATGAATAAATTGATTGATCTAGGTGCAACAATAAACATAATAACCAAGGAAATTGTAGAACTACTTGGGCTTACCAAAATGAGACTAACTCTTACTATTTTTAAATTGGAAGATAGGTCTAGAATCCAACTTGAAGGACTATTGGAGGATGTTATCATTTCGGTAGATTCCCAGCATTACCTAGTAGAATTTATAGTGATTCATCCCAAGACATGCCTAGGTGGACATCCTTTAATTCTATGTAGACCATGGATGATTACTATAGAATACTTTATCATAGATAGATCTAGCTATATATTATCTCTGATGGCCACACCACTAATGACCTCATTCTTTACTCTCTAGCGAAACCAAGTTCCAAATTTGGGAATCCTTCATGGCCTGAGTCTAACTTGGAAGAATTTGATGCATGTCTATTACTCACTATAGGAAAATATTTGTTACTATTTAAAAAATGAGACTAAAGATGATATCATTAGTAGTTTTATCAATGACATTTCTACTGTTACACCATCTAAATTTTCATTTCGAAGTTATGTAATAGAAAAAATTGATGATAAGGAAACTCTTAATGAACATGTTACATAATAAATACCTACTACCCCTAGAATTAAGGGTGTACTAATGGAGATTGAGCCTGGGAAAACCATAAATATCATCCCTAAGTTATCCCCTGAGAAAATAGAGAAATTAGTGTTGTTACTCGCAAAGAATAAATAATCTTTTGTGTGAAATTATAAAGACATGAAGGGTATCCATCTTACTCTGTGTACTCTTCACATATATTTAAAGGAAGGATCCCAGCCCATCCAACAATCTCAACAAAGAATGAACCCAACATTAAAATGTGTTGTGAAGGAAGAGCCCTAGAGACTCTTAGATGCAAATTTCAACTATCATATTTCTAACAGTTAGTTGGTATCTCCACTTGTTATTTTCCCCAAGAAAAATTGGAAGTGGATAGTCTTTGTGCATTATAGGGAGTCTAATAAAGCCACTCAAAAGGACCATTTTCCATTACCCTTCTATTGATTAGGTCCTAGACACTCTGCTTGGTAAGAAATTATTTTCCTTTTTGGACAAATTTAGTGGCTATAATCAAATATAGATTTCTCTTGAAGACAAATACAAAACTACTTTCACTTTCCCTTGGGGTAAATTTTCATATAGGGTCCTAACTTTTGGACATTGTAAGGCACTTGCAACATTCCAGCGAGCATTGTTAGGAATTTTTCCTAACATGGTAAATGAATATTTGGAGATCTTTATGGATTATTTTACACCCTATGGGAGTGTGTTTAATGAAGCCTTTCACAACTATGAAAAAGCACTTGGGCATTGTATACAATTCCACCTCGTTGTCAACATTGAAAAACATCACATGATGATGACTAAAGGAAATGTTTTAGGTTACTATCTCTCCATTGTAGGTATTAAGGTTGAGCTAGCAAAGGTGGAGGTAATTCTGAAAATTCCTACTCCTAAAACATAGAAACGAGCACATAGCCTTTTGGGTAGACAACTTACTATAGACCATTTATAGAAAAGAATTCCAAAATTTCATTTCCATTATTTTCCCTAATAACAAAAGATAATGAGTTTGAATGGACTGACAAGTGTAACAACACTTTTGTAGAATTGAATAGATGTGTAATAACAACACCTATTTTGAGAGGACCTAAATAGAGTTTTCCATTCCACATCTCCAGTGATGCTTCTAATATATCCATTGGGTCTATGCTTGCACAACAAGAAGAAAACAAGCCATACACCATCAATTGCATTACCAAGAACTTGGCTTCCACGGAGGAAAATTATACAGTAATAGAAAAGGAGTTTCTTGTTTTTATTTATGCTATCAATAAATTTAGGCATTACATCATTTATTATCGCAATTTCATGCATATTGACCATTATCCTATCTGATCCTTAATGAACAATCCAATTACAAATGATGGGGTTACTAGGTGGTTGTTGTTACTCCAAGAACTTTATATCGCCCTTATAGATAAACATGGGAAGGATAATATTATTACATATTTTATTTCTAGATTGACTTATGTTACTCATGATCTACTTGTGGAAGATTCTTTCCCATATGAGTATCTTGTTGTAGTATCCATGGATTCACCATGGTATGTAGACATTTCCAACTACCATGTTGTAGGAAAGCTTCCACATCACCATTCTCTGAGGGAAAAGAGGAAAATTGTTTAGCAAAGTGCCCAGTATTTCTAGCTGGATGGAAACCTCTTTCACACTGGTTTTTATTTTCATAGCATGAGGTAGGATGAAGTTTATGACATTCTTAAATCCCATCATTATGGACCATGTGGAAGACATTTTTTAGATAGGTGAATAGGTCGCAAGGTGTTGTAGATGGGTTATTTTTGGCCTACCATGTTCTAAGATGTAAGGAAATATGTGCAATAATGTGATAGATGTCAAAGGATGGGTTAGCCTACTCATCATATGATATGCCAGTATAGCCTCATCTGATGATGGAACGTTTTGAGAGATGGAATTTAGATTTTGTGGGACCAACTAATACACTATCTCCACAGAAGACATATTCTAATATGCATAGATTGTTTCACAAAGTTGGTAGAATCCAGAGAATTCACTGGGGAAACTATATGTGTTTTTTCAGACTTTCTGTTTGAATAATGTTTTTCTCAGTATGGAGTTCCAAAAGAGATGGAGAAGCATAATTCACCTCTTAGTCGATATAGGACCTTGTAGAAAAGTGTAGATTTCATCATAGAGTCACTTCACCTTACCATCCATAGGAAAATGGGAATGTGGAGAGCACCAATAAGGTACCTGAAGCTATTCTCATGAACACTATAGCAAGCCATCGGAAATATTAGGTGGTGAGACTTCCTAAAATATTATGGGCTTATAGAACTACTTGGATAAAAACTACAACATTCTCTCCTTATTAACTGGCCTTTGGTAAGAATCCTATCTTTCCTATTTAGTTTGAAATCAAAATACTCAAAACTACATCCTAAGTAGCTAAAGGCATCGACTGGAACAACTAAATGAATTGGATGAAAAGAACCTACCTATTGTGAAATGAACATATATCATTTAACAATAATGTGCCAAGTGGCATGACAAGTTTGTTAAGAAGTTGTTTCATAAATTTTACTAGGCATTGCTATATGTTTCCATATTTAAATATTTCAAGGGCACGTTGTGCACTAGGTACTCAAGTCCTTACCACATAGCAGCAGTCGCTAACATTGGGATTGCAAAATTGACAACCATTGATGGCTCCCAAACATATTTTCTTGTCAATGGACATCATCTTATTTTTTAATCATAAAACTACCTCTAGGGATTCATTTGTTAACATTTTTTCAATTGGAAATTTAGACCTTGAATTTTTCGGGGCAGGGGAAATGTTTCCTGTGCTGCTAGCCACTTAATTTCATCAATAAAATATAAATATAAAATATAAAATATAAAACTACATTTAAAAAAAAACAGAATTAATAATATTAAATATTCAATTGTGAAAACCCTTTTAGGGCACCATTGGATGAAAAAAGTAAAGGAAACAAAAATTTCTAATGGTGAAAACCCCTTTGGGGCATTATTAGATACTTGTCATGACTGAAAATCAGCTTGTTGGTGGTTAACATATCCTTTTTCTTTCCTTTGAAACAAAACTATGATATTTCTTCTTTGTTTGTAATTGATTCACTGTAAGAAAATTTTATTGTTACAAACTTCATTTTCAAACTCATAACAAGCTTTCATGTATTAGCTTTGATTGTTACAGTTCTTGGGGATTTTTCTAATACGACTGAATGCATCAACAAGTCATCTCCATAGTTTCATATTGTTGCTACTAATATAGATTAAGGATGTTTACTTGGTTTCCATCTCAAGTTTACATACATGCTTATGTACCTTCAAATTTGATAGCATAGTTTTGAAGTTGATACATCAGATCCCGTTGTCACAAAAGTTTTATTTTTCTCTCACCACATCATTTCAATTTCATTGATTGACATGTGCCATGCATGAGACATTGTACAACATTGATAAAATAACTTTCCTTGTACATCCCTATGTCATAATAATGGTAAGCCAATGACAACTATGTTTGATTTTCATTTACTTGTAGGATTTATATTTAGAGGATGATATGACTTTTTTTTCACATATGTCAAGGACGACTGTTATAATTAATTTGGGTGAGGAGTATAACATGTCTATCATACAATACACTATGGTTGCACCCCAATCTGGTAATTAAACCTTGGTTAATGTACGATACATGCTATCTTAATTTAGTAATTATTGACTATCGTTGTTACTCCTGTTGCCATTTCTGAAAACTGATGTGACTACTTGAAATTATTCCTAGTAGTTATCATTTACAATGAGTATCATGAATTTAATAAAAAAGGTAACTATAACCACTACCAAATTCTATATAACCTATATTCTCTACCCTAGCAAGTATTTGTGTGTACCAAGTGCGACTGTGTTACAATTTTTGAGTAATTATAGTTCCTGAGAATCCATGGAAAGTGCGATAGTTTGTCATGAACCTAATTCCATTGATGCATTATTAAACCATCCAAAAGCCCTAGAGGTATTCTCAAGAGGGGGTTGGCTAACTTACTTTGAGAAGATGCAGGGTTTCATTGAATATATTGCTTTAGAATTTGCATAAGCTCTAAATGAGAAAACGTCAAAGGCCAAGGGGTTTATAATTGTTGTTACAAAGGACATAATTTCTAGGGTGATGGGTTTACCTCATACAGGGACCCAATGTTTTTCGAGGAAAATGTCAGTCCTAACAACTAAAGCAACATTTCTATAGCCAGGAGAGGAAGTAAGGAATAAGGGAAGAGATATTGATAGAAAATCCCATCCTCATCCTTGGGATGATGTGGCATTTTTCATCCAAAAGTTTATTACCTATGAGGGATGCTTTGGGATAGTATTTGATTATCATTTTTAGTTATTGGCACAACATCATATGGAAGAGTTCGTGCATGTAGAAAAGTATCCAAACATTTTCTTAACCAACCATGTGATAATCAAGTTGATTATAGTTCATTCATTGCAACAATAGGGAGGCACATGGACTGGTTTGTTAGCAGGGCCAAATGTACCATCTCTAGAACTAAAGGAAAGTAAAGGTGAAGAAAAAGAGTAAATTACTAAAAGAACACTGGAAAATAGAGCAGTTACACCTCCTAAACTCCATCATAGAAACCAAAAAATATGAGTTCCATAAGGACATATATTGGTACATCTATTGAAGGAAAAATGGCACACATTGAAAAACCTATGGATATATCTAGTGGGAAGTTTGACTATAGAAATTATGGATTCACTATTAAATAAGAAGGGCCCGAAGAAAAGAATACTGAAATAGGGGCACATGGAATAATGTCAATTGAAGCAAGTGTTCTTGAAACAAAAATGATCAGGAAATTCAAGGAAGCATATGAGAAATTATGGAGTACTAAAGAAGGTATGTTTTGATGATTATTTCGGTGTCTTTTCATTAGAACTTACAAGCCTTTTTACATCATGAACTTAGAAAATGATAAATAATTGTAATAAAACATGTGAGATTAATATGCAATATGAGAACGCTGACAATTGTCATTTCCTTATACAGGAAGGAGAAAAAACGAGAAGTTGTCGTTCTAAAGGAAAAGACAAAGATGGGTTAACTGCCGTCCCTTCGATGAGAGACCGCATGCAAACAAGATCAAAATGGATCAGCTCGGGAAAGGAAGCGGAGATATCAGCTCGACGCACAAAAGAGAAGAAATGACTGAGGGCTAACGGTTCTGCGAATCCCTCAGGATCCTTGATCCTGAGGGATTGTTGTTTTATCTAATTCTGCATTTAGATATCTCTGTCGTCACCCTTATATAAGGGGCAACACTGTTAGCTAAGAGGGGAGTTAGATGTTATTATGCCTTTATGTAATTTCTTTTAAAGATCAAAACTTTGATCATCGTGTCTTGTTAAGAACTGTTCTACTGTAATTTTACTTGATGCATTAATACAAACTTGGTTACTATTTCATCTTTGAGTCTGGAATAATTTCAAGCAGTGTAACCCTAGAGGCTAAGGGACCAGCCCTGGAGGACACTTGCTCTTGTACCATTACGCGTGGTTTTTGCGTGGTTTGCTTATCGATGTGATTTGTTAATATGATGTGTTTTATAAAGTTTACATCACATGCTCTGTTGTGTTTAATTCATTAAGGTTTGTAAAGACAAAACTATTGTATTGATGCTGCATCACATTACTATTCTTTTAGTTGATATAATATTGTTAGTTTTTACAGAATATTGTTGTTGTTCCATTACAGAGCTTTTGTGTTGTGTGCTTGTTCCTTAACCTTACAAAATTCATTTTGGAAGTTCTGTTCTTTGTGATTGTTGGATTCCTTAATACTGTTGTTCTATCTTGAAATGCAATCGTATTCTTTCTAACCAAGGTGATAACTAAATCAGATTACTATTTGAGTATGTTGTGTGTATATAAGGTTTTCAGTGTTGTTCCATAATGTATCAGTAATCAGCGTTGTTCCATTTGTGTGTATTATTCAATACGTCTTTAGGAGTGAAGGATTGTCATTTGATTCCTGTAGATTATGATTAATGCAATTGATTTGATAGACTAAGATGTTACCACTTCTTAGACTTAGTTGTTGTTCTATTTCTTAACTACTGTTCTATTTCCGAATTACTGTTCCATTTCAAACTTGTTGTTCCATTTTAGGCTTTCTGTTCCATTTCATTGTTGTTCGATTTCTTTGTGTTCCATTTCTTATCTGTCGTTCCATTTCTTGTTATTGGTGTGAAGGATGATCTCAGGCTGTAGTGAGCATTGGCATCTATTGTCTGGCTCCCCGACACCTGATCTGTTCTCTGATTTCCTTTTCCATCAGTTTCCAAAGGGATGGGTTATTGCTACCAAACCCTTGACTGATAAGTTGCTTAGTGTTCTGAATTTGTGATTTAATCTTTTGAAGTAGTTAAGTTGCAATCAAGCATCCATTTACTCTTGTATTTTCAAACAGTATGCTACTAACATTACTCTGGAAAATGATATCCTCAGACTGAGACACTCTTTGAAATAAAAAAACGTTCCCGAATTGACATATTAATGTGAGGTAACTAGAGGTGAAAGAGACCCTTTTTATAGCTCCACATTTTGGCGTCGTTGCTGGGGAAAGAGTGTAGCCATTTGTTCTTTCTCTCAGAGTAGTGTACGAACCTGCTAGGGAAGAATTGGGTTTTGAAAATGGAAGGTAAGAACCTACGTGTGGAGCATGTAAAAGCCCTGCTCCTCTGCGCGCTTTCCTGCAGATTTGCTGTTGTTTGTTTAAAGTAGGATTTAGTAGTTAATTTGAGTGCATGACTAATCAGAAAAAGCCAAAAAAAATTTCCAAACCTTTACCCAAGCGAGAAAAAGCTAAGGGGCCGGTGACCCTTGGTCGATCAACCTACATAGATGAAATCTACAAGAAAGCTGAATCTCAGCCCTCAGTAGGACCCAGGAAAGTTATTTCTAAACAGCCTACTAGTTCCCTTCAGGCCACAGGTTCACCATCTGTAGCCTTTGCTGAGGTGCATAGTCAAATTGAAAAGCAGGACTTTCAAGAAATTGAAAATTTTTCTCCAGAACTATTCCAGGAAGGGAATTTTAGTAATCTTTGTGAAGGAGGAGGAGAGACAGGGGAAACAGAGTAACCAAGATCTCCTCTTGAGACAACTCAGCCATTGAACAACCCAGAAAAAGGAAGCGCTGCAAAAATCATCTTTGAAGAAACTCAATCTCCTCAGACAATAATCCCAGATAGAGGAAGTGCTACTAAAACTATTCATGTTAAATCCATTCCCTCTCAACCTAGGAATACCCTCCTAGATATCCTAGAAGGTTATTGGCATATATTCGAATCAATGGCTCAAAACCAGCCAAACACCCAAATCTCTACATTAAAATACTCCATAATGGATTCTACAGCAAATGCACCTACGAAAGCAATCCCTCTTCAACATATCCCTACATTCCGCGGTCTTACATCAGAAGACCTGGATGCATTTTTATTTGAATTTGATGTACTGTGCAGGGGATATGATTACACCACCGACCTCGAGAAACTGAAACTATTTCCCTCTACACTAAAAGGGGCTGCTTTAAGATGGTTTATGGGATTAGGTGGTGGGGTTATAAATAATTCAGAACAATGAAACAATCTTTTCTAAAAAAATATCAGGACTATTGCAGGTCTAGAGAAATAAAGGACGAAATATTCTAGATGATAGCTAGACCAAACGAAACATTAGAGGAGTATGTGGAACGTTTCTAGTATAATATACAAATATCTCCTTATGCATCACTGCCTTTACCTGATAATGTGTTGAAAACATCATTAATAAGGGGCATGAAGGAACAATGGATCGAAACATTAAACATCATGGGAAAATGAGATATTTATCAAGAAATTTTTGCTGACATTATTGATTTATGTATCAAGAGCTCGAGAGGCAGCACAAGAGTAAAACTGGTAGAACATGATCGGTTTGTAAGAGATAATAAAATCTCATCAGAAGGATTAACGCGTGTAGAAATTGGAGATTTATTGGAAAATTTTAAAACTGATATACTAGGGACACTAACTTCACAACTTGATATTTGTAGGCCAAGCAGAAGCAAATGGAGGCAGAACATAATTTGGCAATATTCTGTCCCAGATGTAGGAAGAAGCATAGCCATAAGGAGTGTCCACTGGATGCAGTCCAAACATGCGCCATCTATACAAAATATCACCTTACAGAAAGCTATCCCTCACTTCCTGGACTGAAAGCAGTATACAAGGAAGCAGAAGAAGAGTCGAAATCGGTGTATTTTCTCAACCAGTGCCGTCAATGGCAGCCGCGACAATCTGGTATGTTTCTAGACCCAACTTTTTCTTTTCAACCTCCGCAGTATAATGCTCAATAGTATTATATGTGGCAAAGTCAATTCCAACCCACATTTCCAAACTGGTCACCGCAGTCGTTTCCTTCCTCAAACCCATAGCTAAATCAGGGAAGCCAATCTAGTTGGCCGAATCTTCCTTATACCCCACCATACTGGAAAAGTAACCCATACCCACAACAATGGACTCCCCCTACTTCACAAAGTTCAACCTGGCAGACAAACTATCAGAGACCAGTGCATCAGCCAGTAGGAACCATTCCTCTCCCTCAACCTACACTGCCAGCCTTACAACAAAATCCCCAGTCTAATCTGAGACCGCAAACTCCCAGCCCAACCTAACCCCAATCCAAATAACAGACCGGTCCAATCTCTCCAAATCATAGAAACACCAGAGGTAGGAGTCAACCTGAGGGAGTGTAATGATCTTCAGTTAAGATCTGGGCGTATTATTGAAACCGACAGAGATAAGACAGTTTAGGTTGAAGATCAGTTACCCAGAGAACATATTTCACAAGAAGAGGATGTGAATAAACAACAAACTCATAATCAGGCAACCACATCCTCTCCCCCGTTCCCAGAACGATTAGTCATACCTCGACCTATACACCATTCTAATTTTGACATTCTGGGAGAATTACAAAATTTGTACATAAAAATTCCATTCCTCCAAGCCATTCAAGACATCCCGATATATGCAAAAACCATTAAAGAATTGTGCATAAAGAGACCAAGGAGGAATATAACAAATAATCCAAGAGTCCAAGTAGTCAACACTCTATCTGACTTATTATCAGGAAAAGAAAGACCCATTAAATACGAAGATCCAGGAAACCCAATAGTAACTGTCCAAATTTATGGTCAGACCCTGTCCAATGCCTTAGTTGATCTTGGAGCTGCAATCAATATCTTAACAACCACTACTTGCCAAAATATAGGAATTACATCTGTAGAACCCACCTCTACCTTGTTAGAATTGGCTGACTGATTTGTGGTTAGACTAGAGGGCATACTACATGATGTCATGGTCTCTGTTGACTCCTGGGAATATTCAACCGATTTTTTGATAATAAATCTCAAAACTCGACTTGATGGACATCCATTGATTTTAGGAAGACCTTGGCTCACCACTGCCAATGCCTATATTGGCTGTCGGCAAGGAAATATGATCATAACTAGAGGAACAGATATCAAGAACTTCATTCTATATCCCCCGGTGCAGCCAAGTGTCACAATAGCCAAAACTAATAGGCACCCTGTATTATACCTTACTGATAACATTAGATCTCCATTAACTATACAAGAGGCACTTGATTTCAAAGACCAGATAGAAGACGATGCCATTAATAATTTCATAGTCAAACTGAACTCACATCTCGCACACAATGTCATATGATAAAACCAGCATTTGATAATGAATTAGAAGAAGATCCTCTAAAAGATACACATGATCGTACAATCCCTGTCACCTCTGTTGCAAATAGTGAAATTGTGGAAATTGAATCGGGAAAAACCTTAAACATTAATGCCAACTACACATCCAAACAAGAAATGAAGCTCATCCATGTGTTAAGGAAATATAAAGAAGCATTTGCATGGGACTACCCTGATATGAAAGGAATTGACCCCCAGTTATGTACACACCACATTTACATAGAAAAAGATGCGAGACCTATTCAACAACCTGAGAGGAGACTAAACCCTCATCTAAAAGATGTGGTAAAAGCTGAACCTCAAAAACTTTTAGATGTCAATTTTATCTACCCTATCTCTGATAGTAAATGGGTCTCCCTGCTTGTGGTGGTACCAAAAAAGAATGGGAAATGGAGAATCTGTGTGGACTACAAGGAGCTAAATAAAGCAACAGAAAAAGACCACTTCCCTCTCCCATTCATCGACCAAGTATTAGACACTTTGGCAGGTAAGAAATTATTTTCCTTCCTCGATGGCTTCAGTGGGTACAATCAAATACAGATTTCCCCTGAAGACCAAGACAAAACTACTTTTACTTGTCCTTGGGGAACATTTGCCTACCGAGTTTTACCTTTTGGCTTATGCAATGCTCCTGCCACATTCCAAAGGGCTATCCTTAGCATTTTTGCAGACTTAATAAATGAAGGACTTGAAGTATATATGGATGACTTTACACCATATGGAGATGATTTCGATCTAGCACTGGATACACTAGAAAAAGTCCTACAACGCTGCATTGCTACCAGGCTTTGTTTAAGCCATGTAAAATGTTATATGATGATGATGGAAGGACTTATCCTAGGACACTATATTTCAGTAGCTCGTATTCAGGTAGACCCAGCCAAAATCCAAATACTTTTGCTTATTCCTACTCCCACCACTCAAACAGAGGTACGTAGTTTTCTTGGATTTTCTGGTTATTACAGAAGGTTTATAGATCATTTTTCATGTATTGCTGCACCTTTGTATGCACTAACTGGTAACGTTGATTTTCTTTGGACAGAAAAATGTGAACGTGCTTTCAAGGATCTGAAGAAGCTCGTATCGACAACCCCAGTTCTTCGAGGACCAAATTGGGATTTGCCATTCCAGATATCATCTGATGCCTCAGATACAGCCATTGGAGTAGTCCTTGGGAAGGAGGAGGATAGAAAACCATATGAAATTTATTACATTAGCAAAAATTTATCCCCTGCTGAATTAAACTACACTGTTACTGAAAAAGAATTTCTAGCTGTAATACATGTTGTCAATAAGTTCAGACATTACATTACTGGATATCCTATAATCTTGTACACAGATCATTCTGCCATAAAATATTTAGCAAACAAGCCTATCACAAATGGCAGAATAACTAGATGGCTGATTTTATTGCAGGAATTTGATATTACAATCAAGGATTGACCTGGAAAAGAAAATCTTGTAGCTGATTTTCTCTCAAGAATGCCAAAGCCAATTGATGCAGCAGTAGTTGAAGATCAATTTTTGAATGAGCATCTGTTTGTTGTGGCTGTTCAAACACCCTGGTATGTTGATGTTGCCAATTACCTAGCAGTAGGTAAGCTATCAAAGCATCTAACCCCTAATGAGCGAAAACAGATTGTTCAGCGAAGTACTAGATTTTCTTGGATTGGGGGCTATTTGTTTCACACAGGGGCAGACATGCATATCAGGAGATGTGTTTGAGATGATGAAATCTTTGAAAGTTTGAAAGCCTGCCATGACGAACCATGTGGTGGACATTTCGCCGACCACAGAACTAGACATAAAGTGCTACAAACAGGGTATTATTGGCCCACGATTTTCAAAGATGCAAAGATATTTGTCCAAGCCTGTGATAGTTTCCAGAGAGCAGGACACCCTAGTTAGTCTAATGAGATGCCTCTGAAACCAGAGCTAGTCATCGAACCATTTGAGCAATGGGCTCTTGATTTCGTTGGACCAATCAACCCATCATCAAACCAGAAAACATATATTTTGGTGGTAATAGAATATGTCACCAAGTGGTTTGAAGCAGAGTCATTGCCAAGAGCTACAGAGGACTCTTCATACAGTTCCTATTCCATCTATTTGTACGTTATGGCCTTCCAAGAGAGATAATTACAGACGGTGGACCTCAGTTTTCTGGGAACAAAATAGCTGCAACACTCAACAACTATCATGTCCAGCATAAAATCACTACTCCATAACACCCACAGGAAAATGGGCAGGTAGAAAGCAACAACAAAATAATAGAAGCAATCTTAACAAAAACAGTTGCATCACATAGATGTGATTGGGCTACTAGACTACCTAAAGCATTGTGAGCTTACAGAACAACATGGAGAAGTACCATTGGTTACTCACCTTATCAACTAGTTTTTGGAAAACAACCCATTTTCCCCATAGAATTTGAAATCCAAACACTACGAACAACACAGGAAGTTGGCTTAGATCTTACTGAGGCACAGATTAATCGACCATAGCAGATCAATGAGATGGACAAAATTAAGCTCTCTGCACTTCAAAACACTGCTCTGATCTAGCAGCAAAGAGCTAAATAGCATGATGCTCTCATTAAAAATAAAGTCTTCCACAAAGGAGACTGGGCTCTCTTGCATGACTCCAGGTTTCAGCACTTCCCCGAGAAACTCCAGACTCGTTGGTTGGGACCATATGAAATCCAGAAGGTACATGACAATGGTACCCTTACTCTAATCACTATTGATGGTTCTGGATATGCCTTCAAGGCAAATGGCCACCGAGTTCATCTCTATTGCAAGCCACTCACTTGGGAGTCCTTCTGCCAGTAGCTACACCAAGAGTCAGATATGGAGATTTTGGGGGAGGAAGAGAAGTCTTCCTCACCTGTAATTCATTAAGGAATTTACTTCTTTTTACAGTTTGTACATAATTTCTTTTCTTGAATCATTTTTGGACATATTTTTGAATCAACATTTTGCTGTTACTATTTTTGTTGTTCCTTTTTTTCAAAAGAACAACATTTTCTTCAGGCTGTTCCTTTTTCAAAAGAACAACCCCTTTTGGGTCAGCCGTCATTTTGCTGTAATTTTGTTCTTTTTATTTATTTTTGTGTTCTGTTGTTCCTTTTCCAAAGGAACAACATTTTTTATCTTGGCTGTTCCTTTTCCAAAGGAACGACATTTGCTTGTTTTGCTATTCATTTTCAAAAGGAACAACATTTTTCATTTCTGTTGTTTCTTTTCCAAAGGAATGGCATTTCTGTGTGTTTTGCCATTCCTTTTCAAAAGGAACAACATTTTTGATTTATGTTGTTCCTTTTCAAAGGAACGACACTTGTGTGTTTTTGCTGTTCCTTTTTCAAAGGAGCAAGCATTTTCGATCTCGGCTGTTCCTTTTCCAAAGTAACAACATTTGCTTGTTTCGTTGTTCCTTTATAAAAGGAACAACGTTTTTGATTTATGTTGTTCCTTTTCCAAAGGAACGACATTTGCTGGTTTTGCTGTTCCTTTTCCAAAGGAACAACATTTTTTATTTCTGTTGTTCCTTTTCCAAGGGAACAACATTTTTGTGTGTTTTTTTGTTCCTTTTCCAAAGGAACGACATTAGTGTGCTTTGCTGTTCCTTTTTCAAAGGAACAACCTTTGTGATTTTTTCTATTCCTTTTCCAAAGGAAAGACACCTGTGTGTTTTGCTATTCCTTTTCCAAAGGAATAACATTTGTGGACTTTTGTTGTTCCTTTTCTCAAAAGGAACACCACTTGTATGCTCTTTCTCTCCCTGTGAAACAACTTGTTCCTTTCGCTGTTCTAAATTGGGGATGCTTATTGTTCCTGTTCTTTTAAGTCTTTTGGAATACAGCTATGCACTTATGCAATGGAAACAAAATCACAACATACTGAAATCAGTCAATCATAAATCGTTATCTTTATAAGAAATTGCTTTGAATTGGTAAAAGGACAGAAGGAAGGACACACTTATTCATTATCTTTTGCTGTCATTGTTCTACTAATTCTGCTCTAATTGGTTATCTGTATCATGTTGGTCCCTTTTAATCCTCTTTGATTATTATGCAGGAATAAGAGCAAAGAGTTTATATCTTCCTATTGGGATGTTAAGATTTCTTCCACCATTCCTACTCTTAAGGAGTGTTGAACCACCCTTTGTGTATAAATAGGGAAAGTACTTTATGAAAAAGAAAGAAAAGAGCAAACATGACTTATAAGTTGTTAAATGCAGGATAGGGGGTCTCATTAAGAGTCAGCCTACCATGATCATGAGGATGAAAGCAAAGTGGCATTCCCACTATGGCCACCACACTAGGGATGTGGTCCAAAAGGTATATCAAATAAACAACCCTTGGAACAGGAGGTCTCATCACGAGCCGACCTGCCCACTCTTTGCGCCTTCCTCGTGAATGGAATTATGGATAGCTGGTCACCAAGCCAGCGTAATGGCCTACATTTTGACATTACACAACGTTCCCTAAGCATGCACAAAGGATCATGGTTTCATGGGTGAAAAAAACAACTCTGCCAAGGTTATGGACACCTGTCAACAACAGAGCACTGTTAATGGTATTGAAGTCACATTATTTACACCAATAGGTAAGTTATTAGCACCCTTTTGTTTATTATGCCGTGGTAATCAATTATATGTTATTTCCCCAACCATATAACACATGAATATATATTATCACCAATCATGACAGAACAATTGACAATGACCGCATGAGACTCTCTATTTATGGCAAATGTCTTATCTCCAACCTTGCATCATATAATTGCAGTCTCTTATGTATTAAGCGACGCGACTCTACACCTCGATTTCAGTGATATGGATTTCAGTAATATGATGATTTTGTAAACATGGCATATTGCCATACATTGTTCCTTAAATACTTTGTTGCAGAGCGGGCGCTGCTCCTTTATTTGATAGCTGGGATAGCCTATCACATTGTGGGGGGGGGAGGTTAACCTCATCATTCCTTGGATTACGTGTTAGTTTACTATTTGGGAAGTTGTGTACTGGGGTATAACACGGCTCAATGGTACACTATTTCTTTTTATTTTGTTTTTTATACATGACTTGTTGTTCAAAGCCATTTCCATTGTATACTCTGCAGCATTAGAGTTTGAACGAATCTTGCGTCCTTCAATCTCTCTGTGTTTCAATAGTGCGAACAGTTGCCGTTCCTTTGAGAGTTTACAGCGAAACCATGGGAGGAAGATCAATTCAGAGAGAACCACAAGTGTTAACAGTCTTTGCTACTTCCCGGGAAATCTTGGCAAGAGCAGGGTGGCTGACCTATCTTAACCAATTTCAGGAATCTAACGAGACAGTGGCAACTGAATTCTTGCAGAACTTGTAAGAGGACCACTCCACAGTGAGGGGGAGACGCATAGCAGTCACCGATGACATAATTGCAGAATTCTTGGGACTGCCAGCCACTGGACCAGTATGGACGTTAACGAAGGAGAGACTGCAGAAGATTATAGAAATCTTCCAGGACGAAGGCCAGAGCCTGACAATTCGAGGAAAGGGGGTTCTGCTAGCAGCACTAGGAGATTCGTGGGCGGAATTGGCAAAGACCATTCAAAGCTACATCACCTGTGAGGGCAGATAAGACGTGGTAAGACCACGACACCTTAAACTCTTAGTTGTACTAAAACAAAATTCTCTGTAAATTTACCGGCTTTGTTGAATTCATTACTTCATGACGTTGCATGGAGCATAAAAAAGTCACAGCATGTAGAGTCAGTTGTTAGTCATCATGGGTTGATTCGGTTGATAGTCAACCATAGCCTCACCCAGCAGTAGAGTAGCTAGGAAGAGATAATTGCCATTATAAATGGGGGATTGGCCACACCATCCCCAAAATGGAAACATGTCACTAGCACACCCGAGCGTCCAGAAAAACGGAAACATGTTACTAGCACACCCGAGTGTCCAGAAAAATGCAAGAAGTCAGCAAAGTGTAAATAGGCCACCAGCACACCCAAGCAACCAGAAAAGCGCAAGAAATCGATCTAGCTAGCACAGTTATGAGGGTGGCTGGAGAAGCCCTAAGAAAGCACCAGCCAGCCGGTGGAAATAGAAGATGAGCAACCCCCACGGCCAGAAAAGGAAGATAATGAGAAAGAAATGCAAGAAGAAGAGGCAGAGCAATCTGCAGAAGAAAAAGAAGAGGAGGCAAAGCAATCTACAAAAGAAGAAGAAGAAAAAGAAGAAGAGGCAAAGCAATCTGCAGAAGAAGAAGAAAAAGAAGAAGAAGAATATGAGAAATCTGAGGAAGAAGGAGACAAAGAAGAAGAAGCCAAGCAATCCGACCAGGAGGAGGAAATGGAACAGTAGGAAGGCATCCCATTGTAGGACCCATTGGGAGAAGATGAATTGGCCAAAGTTTATGCCAATATGGGCGAATATGGCCAACCTTCCAGTCCATCAGGCCTCCATGCCGAAGAGAAACCCCAGGAGAAAAATGCACTCGAAGAATCACATGCAAAGGAGGCAGAAGAAGAAAATTTGCCTATTCATGATGAAAAGATGATAGGAGATGTTGAACAAGAACAATTTGTTCCTAACCAGAAGACACTAGAAGAAAGTCTAGAGGAAATAAGGGTAGAAAAAGAAGCCACCCAAGAAATAACAGAACCAATTAGGGTTCTTGCCCCGGAACAGCCAGAGCAGAACAGTGAAGAAACACCCCAGGAAGAAAATTAGGAAACTAGTCATAGTCCAGACCGCAGTGAACAGCCTGCTGTTCCTTTTGAGGAAATGGTGGAAATAAGGGAATTACGAAAGGAACAACAGAGATTATTGAACATAATAGTCCAGCTCCACAAGCAGATTAGGATTCTAAAGGCAAGGAAAAGGGTAAAAAGGACTTTGGAAAGGAAAAATGTGGCCACTCCAGCAAAACCCCTCAAGGCAAAGGGGCGAAGGACCAGAATCCATCCTGCTGTTCAAAACCCTGTCGAAAGCCAAGCTGCCATTCCAAATGATGTTGAGAAACAGATTGCTGTTCCAATTGAAAAGGAATAGCAACAGACTGATATTCGTGTTAAAATAGAAATGGATGAAAGGTTGACCCGTGATAAGGAAATTTAGATAGAGGCACCACTTTCGGGAGTAATAAGGGCTAAGAACTCAAAGCAACACAATAGGAAAGTTTAGGTAAAACTCCCGGCCTCCACTGCTGCATGGAAAAGGGATCCAAAAATAGTAACCCTACAAAAGGGTTTGAAGCAAGCTCAGCAAGAAGCAGAAAAGTTTAGAGAGCAAACGGTCCCCCGAGAAAAGTATGAAGAGCTACAACAACAGCTAAGGAACATCAATCTATCTGAAAGTCAGGCCTTTGAAGGGTGGTGAAGGGAACAAGAGAAGTCGCGAAGGTAACTCGTAGGTTAGATGTAGTTATCAAGTAGATGGATACCTTATGTTCTTTATACAATGACGTCCTAACATGTAGAGCCCCTGCTAAGAACTATGCCTTGCTTTTAATGGAAAGATATTTGCAATTGAAAATAAAGGATGTTAAAGCAGGTGCTCCCATACAAATTAACACCATCAATGATTTTATAAACTGCTGTAAGCACTATGGGGTAAAATTTCAGAGACTATTGTGTGAATTTTATTTACATAACCTTGTACTAGAACAGGAGACCGAGCTGAACCTTGGCCCTTTTGTTGGGGATATTCAGTTACAGGCATTTATTTCTTTTTTAGTTAATCAAATTAAATGGCTCAAAGCCTATAATGTTTTCCAAAGACAAGAGAACGGATTAGATTTATGGATAAGAGTTGAGCCTAGGGATCCAGTACAGTTATGGAGAAAACATAGAAACCTCATGAAGACTCCACGAGTGATCGAAGCATTAGGACCCATGCATGAGGAAATCATTCGACAGGGATTAGAATACTTTTCCTCTATCAAAGACCCTGCCATTGATGCAGCTAAATTCTGATATCAAATGTCTAATCTGAATATTCATCTCAGAGAACCATTTAAGTATGAGAATTTTAAACTAGGTGCCAACCGCTTGCCCCTCTATCGCGAAATTGTTTTGAGGGTAGGGCCATCTTGGTTAGGATATAGGTTCTGGAGTCCTATTATTTGGCATCCTGCACCCGGATACCAAGCCCTGTATGAGATGCCTGAGGGTTAGACAGGCCATTTCTTTGACTACATAGTTACGCATCATGGCTCTAGGCCTTCACATGAGATTCCATCTCCAGCCTACTCACTCACTGCCTTACACATCAACTACAATGTTTTCATGAGGGCATGAAAAAGGGTAAGCAGGGGGGTGTGTTGATTACTAAAGAGGGTATGTTTTGAGGATTATTTCGGTGTCTTTTCATTAGAACTTACAAGCCTTTTGCATCATGAACTTAGAAAATGATAAAGAATTGTAATAAAACATGTGAGATTAATATACAAGACGAGAACACTGACAATTGTCATTTCCTTATGCAGGAAGGAGAAAAACGAGAAGTTGTCATTCTAAAGGAAAAGACAAAGATGGGTTAACTGCTATCCCTTCGATGGGAGACCGCATGCAAACAAGATCAAAGCGGATCATCCCAGGAAAGGAAGCGGAGATATCAGCTCGACGCAGAAAAGAGAAGAAATGACTAAGGGCTAACGGTTCTGCGAATCCCTCAGGATCCTTGATCCTGAGGGATCGTTGTTTTATCTATTTCTGCATTTAGATATCTTCATCATCACCCTTATATAAGGGGCAGCACTGTTAGCTAAGAGGGGAGTTAGATGTTATTATGCCTTTATGTAATTTCTTTTAAAGATCAAAACATTGATCATCGTGTCTTGTTAAGAACTGTTCTACTGTAATTTTACTTGATGCATTAATACAAACTTGGTTACTCTTTCATCTTTGAGTTTGGAATAATTTCAAGTGGTGTACCCCTGGAGGCTAAGGGCCCGGCCTTGGAGGACACTTTCACTTGTAACATTATGCGTGGTTTTTGCGTGGTTTGCTTATCGACGTGATTTGGTAATCTGATGTGTTTTATAAAGTTTACATCACATGCTCTGTTGTGTTTAATTCATTAAGGTTTCTAAAGTCAAACCTATTGTATTGATGCTGCATCACATTACTGTTATTTTAGGTGTTGATATAATACTGTTAGTTTTTACAGAATACTGTTTCTATTCCATTACAAAGCTTTTGTGTTGTGCGCTTGTTCCTTAACATTACAGAATTCATCTAGGAAGTTCTATTCTTTGTGATTATTGGATTCCTGAATACTATTGTTCTATCTTGAAATGCAATCGTATTCTTTCTAACCGAGGTGATAACTGAATCAGATTACTATTTGAGTATGTTGTGTGTATATAAGGTTTTCAGTGTTGTTCCATAATGTATCAGTAATCAGCGCTGTTCCATTTGTGTGTATTTTTCAATACGTCTTTAGGAGTGAAGGATTGTCATTTGATTCCTATAGATTGTGATTAATGCAATTGATTTGATAGACTAAGATGTTACATCTTGTTAGACTTAGTTGTTGTTCTATTTCTTAACTGTTGTTCTATTTCCAAATTACTGTTCCATTTCAGACTTCTTATTCCATTTTAGGTTTGTTGTTCCATTTCAGGTTTGCTATTCCATTTCATTGCTGTTCGATTTCTTTGTCATTCCATTTCTTATCTACCATTCCATTTCTTATTATTGGTGTGAAGGACGATCTCAGGCTGTAGTCAACATTAGCATCTACTTTCCATCTCCCAGACCCCTGATCTATTCTTTGATTTCCTTTTCCATCAGTTTCCAAAGGGATGGGTTATTGCTACCGAACCCTTGACTGATAAGTTGCTTAGTGTTCTAAATGTGTGATTTAATCTTTTGAAGTAGTTAAGCTGCAATCAAGCATCCATTTACTCTATTTTCAAACACTATGCTACTAACATTACTTTGGAAAATGATATCCTCAGACTGAGACACTCTTTGAAATAACAAAACGTTCTCGGATTGACATATTAATGTGAGGTAACTAGAGGTGAAAGAGACCCTTTTTATAGCTCCACAAAAATCAACTCCTCTGAAAACATGGGTGAAAACAAGGTCATTGAAGCAACCATTAGGTGGAAATAATACTATGAAGAGATTGTGGGTAACTGTTACACCATTGGTTATCCCAAAACATGAGGAGTGTACTAATATATCAAAACCAAATGAGTCTAAGGGGAAAAAAATAAGAGAAAGAAGAATAATTTGAAAAAGAACATACCCCAACACTAGAGGTCCATGTTGCTTCACTATAACCAAAGGAACTCGAGGAACAACAACAAAAAGGAAGAGTTCACAAAGGTACAAGAAGATATCTCTTTACCAAGTAAGTTTGAAACTGACCTCCTTATCCAACAAATTTATAAATTGGAGGAAAATGAAAAATTAAAGAAGAAAATTTCCATGGTTGATGCATAGCTTCCATTTAGAAAAGAAATTGGATTGGAAACCCTAGTAGAGATGGAATAAATAATGTCACTTGATGGTACAATTGTAAGATTGTGTGAAGGGTGCAAGAAAGTGCTTGAGGAAGTAGAGTGTGAAATACCAACCACTGTTTTAGTTGGAATCCAAGATGAATATTAAAAAATTGCTATTCCACAAGAACCTATTGAATATGTTGGTGTTACATAAGAAACAAAAGTTGAAAAGGAGCGGGATGGAGAAAAATAGCATGTTATTCCATATGAACCTATTTATGATGTTATTGTTACATAAGAACAAGTAGTTGAAACAAAGCAATCTGAAATGAAATTGATTGCTACTCCACAAGAATCTATCGAAGACGCTATTGTCACACAAGAACCAATAGCTGAGATAGTGAAGTAGGTGGAGAAATGGGATGAAGAGATGTTTGTAAAAGCTACTAAATTTGTACTTGTAACAATATCATAAATAACTCAACTAAAATTTGTTGAAGTCAACGTTTTTACTTGAAGAATTGGAGAAATGGAAGAAATAAGAAATTTCACTAACGGATGAAGTTATTCCTCTAAAATAGAAAAACAAAATTGTTGATGATCTTAAGAGGACTTTAGCTGAGAAGCTGAAGGTTCATGACTTGGTCAAAATTCAAAAATAAAGGAGGAAAGCACTATTACAAGTAGAAGAATTACAAGGGGGGGGGGTACAATTTTTACAACATAAAAAGGAGTCCATGTACAAACTTGTTGACAACATATTGATTTGTAGACCTCCTTCTCCATCTTATCCCTTGTACCTACAAGTAAAAAACTTCCTTTTTCAATTAAAAACCCTTAAGGATAAATGAGTGTGTGAGATGAGGGAGGATCAATACTTTTTGAAAACCTTATAGAAGGACAGTTTTCTAGACAAAATTTACTATGTGAATTGTATTTGCATGACTATGTCTATTTTGGAGAAAGAACCTATAACCATACTTCATATGTTGGAGATATTCATTTGAGATATTTTGTGTTCTTTATGAAAAATCAAGTTTGCAAGAAGGATTCCTATGATATTGTGACAACTAATGAAGGAAAGGTGAAATTGAATATCTAATTAACTTGGGCCTACTGATAGAGTCTCTATGGTGTATAACAGGATATGGTGATATCTGGACACCAAAAAGATGTTAATGGAATTCAGGAACAAATTGTTGGAAAGTTGTCTTAGAAGTATCAAAGGGATGAAACATGATGCATTGGAGGGGAGTACGCTGATATGGGATACTTGCAGGAATTAATTAAGGGATGCCGATCCTTATTATTTTTAAAATCTTATACAGGAACTTTGCAGGGTTTCTCAGTATGTAGAGTGCATCAGGAGAAGTAGGTATGGTTGGCTAGGACCAAGGTTTGAATTTCCTCTTCTTTGGCTCCATACTTATCAGTATTGACATCCATATAATCCCATTGATAAATCACGGGAAACGGAATTGGTTCTTTCTTGTGTCTACAAAGTAGATTTAGAGGACACTGCAGGAGCTTACAATTTCACATAATTCCATTCTCAGCACATTAGAAACCACTCATAAGGGTTTGCATCAAGATATGAAAATGCTTAAGATGGGGGGAGATGTTGGGACATGGAATTGGCATATTTTTGCATCCATTTTCCTCTCTTATTTTTACCCCTTTTGACTCTCAAGGCCACACTTTATCATTGTAACAACCATTATCAACATAAGTATGTCTCTTTTTATATGTCATCCTTATGATTCAATTTTGCTTGCAATTTGGCATGAGAATTAATGATTTAGGATATTTTTATCATTATACCAACCAACGGGTTTTTTCAAGGAATGTGGTATGTTGAGATGCTATAACAAGATTACACTTTCTAGTTTTTCCTCGCCAAGAATGGGGTAACTACTTGTTGAATGCTTCTGATACACTCAAGATTTATTTTGGATGCATTAACCTCCTCTAATCAATAGTGAAGGATAATATGTAAAGTCATTTTTTTCAAATTAAGTTCAATCGCCAAAGGAGATATTCATGGATTACGCAGCAGAAGCAGTTAAGGTTTTTAATAGATGAATTATTGTAATTTGGAAAAGCTATTACAGTTTTTCCCCAATGATGGAAATTGTTACCAAAGTGTAAATATTTATTATTAATTTAGATCACATGAGAATTGAGACATTCTCTTGATGATCTTATCTTTGTAATCTAAAATTTTAAAGAACTCTTTTCTTTGCCTTTGAGTAGACATAGAGATAGAGAATAGAGGGATGAAGCACCAAGATTATAATCTTGTATGTTTCATTAATGTGAATCTCAATGATTCATGGTGCCATACCTTTCTACTAGCTAGGTTGTGTGTTGTGTTTTAATATTCTTAATAGGAAAATACAAGAAATAATAGAGGCTATGAACTAACTACAAATTGCAATTTCAAAAACATGCAAGCACATGAATTAAACAACAAAAATATGAACCAACCTCTAATCCATTTTATTAATATGAGTAGAATGGGTACAATAGATGGTAATAGTATAACATGGAATTTTTAAAAGAAAGCAAGACAAAACTCAAGCGATAATAATGAAGCCCAAGTGTTGTAGAAGCTCCTCCCCAGTTTATGCACTGACCCAATAAATTTCTCCTACTGCTGTCGAGTAGGAATTGGAAAATCTTCCCTTAGAAGTGCGTAAAACATTATGATAAATTAGATGGTGACATTCTCAACAAGGCAAATGAAACCCTGAAAGGGATTGGCCCCAAACCAACTCTCTAGGAAACCCACAAAGTAGTGAAAATTGTCAATTAACTAATAAAACACACTGTTGAAAAAAAGTGGTTTTATGGCCTGAATATTGTCCGGATCACAATAAAATTGTATCCACATAATCTTCTCCAAACACTCATAAAAACCCAGAAATATTTTGGTTTGATTTTGGGTGATGAGACATCCCACCAAATATTGTGAGTGGCCCTTTGGTTGGCCACATGCACTGCTGAAAAATAATGCTCCAAAAACTCCCAATTCCTCTATTGTAATGCCACTAAATTCCACACAAAATACCCTCTCAAATCTACCTTCTCCTCCATCCAGCCTCCTCTAGGAATTAGTTTCTTTTTTCACCCTACACAAACATTCTCTAATTATCTCTATACATGCTAGAATGGAGAAATTTGGCCCACCAAATGGCCAAGACTTCTGCCCTATGAAACACTACAAAGTTCTAGTCTCAGGGTAGGAAATCTCTCTGCAAATAACTGGATCTCCCGATGCACTCTAGCTAAATAAATTTGTGCTCCACAAACTGTTTCTGGGCTAAGGAAGTATGTAGAACCGGGTGAACACCTCCAATTAAGCTCTATGGAAACCCTGAATTGGACTCTCGGATTTCCTCACTAGGGAGACACTTGAAGTTCTCCAAAATGAGGGTGGAATTCCATTTGGAATGCTTGTGCTAAACAACAATTCTCTGCTTGTGTTAAACAACTCCAAGAGAAGATGTAATGTGAAGTGTAATAGCCAAAATATAATACACAAAATGAGTCCATCCTCCTTTTATAATTTATCTTCATGCCTCTAGACTCCTTTTTTATATTATTTTATTGTTGGGGGCCATTTTCAACTAAGTTACTTTTGCCACCATTTAATAAAATAATAATTTGCCAGTATTATCCAATAAAATAATACTAGACACTTTTCTCCAATAATATTTTCCCCTTTTAATTAATATTACTAAAATTAGGCGAAATTCCTTAGTGACTCCCATGCTCACAAAATTGGGGATATTATAGTCCTTCTCGCCAAAAATTTCTTGTCCTCAAGCAATGCTTGAACAAGCACTCCCTCTCTTTGATGACCCAAACTGTCATTACAAACAATATCAGGGTCCCAAATGTGTCACTAAGCACCCTGAATCCATTCGTCATCTTATCATAAATGAATCCCTCAATACCATGGTCCCATGCTAATCAGAGAAAAGATGCCACCATGTTGACGTTGCACCACTCTAATTACAACTAACTTCTCATTGTACACATATTACATCCTCCTCTCCTAGAACCTAATGGTGAAATACTGATAAAGGCCAAATACATCCTACCCATGCATCTCCATGATGCCAAACCCCACCCATCTAAAGCCAACCCTGAACCTGTGCAACAACAAGGAAAGCCTGGCTCACCATACAATTATGGTCTCCATAAACCCCATATGTCAACCCAAGAGTGAACTATATCACTCTCTGCCATGACTCTTCTCATCACGAGACAAAGTGATCTATCAACCAACTAAATCCCTTGATCCCATAGTTAGACCTGCTGTGGTATAGATCTAACAACTGTTGGAATCCATTTGTGCTTTGTCTCTACTCCTTGCATGAAATCAATGTATGGGCTCCATATATCATGAACTAATGTTATGCATGCTAAACTTCCTTGTGTCTGCCACTACGTAGTATTGATGACCGCTAGAAACCACATGTGCCAAATAGCTACCGCCTAAATGCATCCATAGATGGGTATTCGATACTCAAAATTGAAGTAGTGTATGTGGAAGCATCCTATTCCTACCAACCATTACCACAAATATTTCCATATTCCCTCTCAATAATGTTCCAATACAATTTCTGGAGCTTGGACATACACTTGAAAATTTCCTTAGCCGTACATGGTATCTAATGCTCATGCATGGTCCCATCATTCCCTATGGAAATAGTGACACATGTCTCCCTTGTGACCAGATCCCCAGGCATAGGCTCAGTGATGAACGATATGCTAACCCTATATATGATCACCACATCCCCCAAACTATGGTTGTCAACTCGCACGCCGACCTAATGCTACCACTGAGAAGTCCTCCCCTAGTGCATTGAGTTTCATCCAAATATCTCAGGTGAGATCCATATCCCTCGTTGCTCTTGCACAAAGTGTCAAAGAAAAACATGAAAATCATTTATGCTTGTAAGTGATTTCAAAGAGGGACAGGCATATGGGTCCCCATGGATACCATCAAGTATCACTCATCTGCATCTCAGTCAATCCTGGATGAACCACACCCAAAGGTATGCCTGGTGTCTCCATCCATAAGTCTCCCTAAAGGAAACACTCCAAGACCATATTTTGTAGCACCATACACCCCTGCATACCACCGAGCATCCATGTACTCCTCAGTGTGCCACTATGCATTGCAACCTACCCCAATACCCCGCTGGATAGCTCCTACAATTGTTGTCCCATCCTGTATCATCTTGTGTCTGTCACTATACCTAACACTCCCTATAGGTACTCAATGTGATGCAAGTCACTCCTACTCCAAAGTGTAAACGAACATGCTATAGCACACCACCATGCATCTCCATGCTTCTTTGCAGGCCACTGCTCCATGCAACATAGCCCTGCATAGCACTAGATGCTATGGCCTAAAATTGGGTCTGTACCGATTAGTTTGCATCCCTCTACATAAAGTTGGACCCTACAACATAACTTTGTTCGGTCATGTGTATCACTGCCTACTATTGTACGACCCTGTAAGATACAGTATCCCACATGTGCCTAAATATTTACCACTCTACTAGTGATCCCTCCATGATGTGGGTTACATCTCCCCATCTCCCTTGATAGACCTAAGTGGCCTAAATCCACACATGATAGAGGGAATATCTCTGTTTTTCCAATCCTCGATGATTCATGTGCCCAATACATCAATGGGAGAACATTATCTCCATACAATGCCTATTCCAATCACCTACCCATGCCACCTCCTCTAGGAAGCTCCTACCAGAGAATTCTAATCATTGCGTGACCCCATGCACAACCAACATGCCAAAACAACCCACGGTGTCTACTCACAAACCACTTGGACACTAGTTCATACTAAAACTCCCCTAACGAGTGCATGTGCTCAATCACTAGGTCAACTACCTCATCAATACCATAGTCATCCCGCATCTAAGATATCATATAGGAAGCCATACCTAGATACCAATGCCTATCTGGGCCTCCAGTACCCTCAGTGTCTAAAAGCTCCCACTAAGATTTACTCTAGACTATGTTATAGCACCATTTACCACTCTTGGTAGATTTAATGCTCTAATTATGGCCTAGGGAAACCCTTCCTTCCAGACTTGGTCCAAAATTAAAAAAAAAAAGTGTTTTATTTCCTATATGCTACTTTTCCCCGTGATAAAAGCATGTACACACGGGTCAGTATATAGCCAACCCGTGTACATATGTTAAAACACTTAAAAAAATTAAATTTCCTTAATTTCGGGTGGAGTCCATAGGTTTTACCTCTAAGTCACCTCCTAATTCCTGTGGCCCAGCTGTTTCCCAATTGAAAAAACTAATTTGGAGAAGTATAAATAAACCTCCATGGGAAGGCCTTAAGGGAGAAGATGTTAGATATTGATACTATAGTGAGATTATCCTTGATTGGTTATGACAAAATCCCTGTGCCTCCTACACTCCCCAAAGCTTCAAGAAACCCTTGTTTCCTTGTTAGAGATATCCTTCATCTTTCTTGAGATATCCTTGTATTAGTGATGGAGGAAGATTGCTGAGGTCGAGAAAGGATGGATCTAGAGGATGGTTCCTCCTGGAGATGGAGAAGAACTCAGGTCATATTTCTCCACTTTACTTGTAGCTAACTTCAATAAAGGAATGTTGTTCTATTTCCGATATTAAATGTGTTTATGCATCTATTTATATTGTAATTCGTTTATGAATCTTACATTGATGAATAATTGTTCATTCATTTATATGATTTAAAGTTAATATCATGAACATGCTTTATGTTTCTACTACTGTATATGTTTCATTTGAATAATTTTCAGGTTTCTAAGACATCAAGAGAAGCTGAAGGTTTGCACCCTGTGGGATCTACTCAAACGTAGGACTTTCGGGTAAGGACACTCTTACACAGTTCAGTAGAATAAGAATTTAGGTTGATTTCATGAGAATTTCTTGTTGGGGTTTGCCCTCCACTCTGTTGGGGTTATCAATCTAGGACCCTAGGTTTTCATAGAAACCAAGTAGAAATCACTTTTCATCAAAGAAAATGACTGCATTGATATAGTTAGTTTTCTATTGGTTTTTTTGCATCATAAAACATCATCAGTTTCACACTCATAATTTCCCCTGACGTAAAGAAAAACTATATAAAATCAAGTGATCTAATAAAATGAACTAGAAATTTTATTGTTGTCATTAATAAACACCAACAAGTTTAGCTTCATTAGGGCCTTGGAATAGGTGAGTGGAGAGTTAACTCTCCAAGGCCACTCAGATTACAAAACTTAGAAGTTGAATAAAGAGTGAAACCCAATATCGTTAGACAGACCAGGAAAGCTCTGTGATTGGGAGTTAAGGATGAGGGAGAGTGAATACAAGGAAGAGAGATACCCCCTCTCCTGTTTGTTGGATCTCGCCTCACGATGGTTCTGCTCAGCTTTTGATATGAGTTGGTATCCATAGTTTCCTTTCCTAGGGATCACAAACATGGCTGCAGAAGGGGAATCCTATGGCACGTGAGGCTGACGTTGCATCACATTTAGTAGTATTTCTGGAGGGTACACATGTGAAGATTGGGTGCTTACACCGGCAAAGGCTATTGTTTGGAGGTCAGTGTAACTACTTATGATACCTTCGCTAGTAGGCCTCGGGTGTAATTACCCCAGACTATTTTTGGAAGGCCCCAGATTTTGACTTTCTTGTATTTTGGTGTCCAATCTTGATCAGATTGAGTGGAAATACTTCAAAGTTGTTTTATTTCTTGTATCTTTAGGGACTTTTAGAGAGTGTTCTTTGCTCCTAGTTAGCCTAGCTTTACAATTTTTTGAGTCTTTAAGTATATCTCTTTAAAATAATTGAAAATGGCTGATCAACTGGCTCGTCAGTCTAGGAGACTTCATGGGCTATTACCTATGAGTCCCGAGCCTTCTCCTTGAAGGCATAGGAGCAATCTTGCCAGTGGTTTTCAACCGGTGGCAGCAGGCACATTTGAGATTGATCCTCGGGTTGGAGTTATTGATTTTCAAGATAGACCTACTACAAGTAGAGAGTTAGAGAGGAACACTCCAATTCTTTCTCGAGTCCTTCGATGACCACTGATGGAAGCATGGCATCCACAACAAGTGCTATGAGTATGCAAACTCTAATATTAATACAAGGAGGATGAACCATTTCTATACCTTCCATTACTCCTAGCACTGCTATATTTGGTTCTACCTCCATTCCATCTTCGAGTGGAAGTTCTCAAGCTGTTGCCTCTGTCATTGGCTTTTTTCCCTTTTGGAATGCTGACCAGCACAATTCCGTCAGTTCCTTTAAGTAATCCATCAGCTGGCTTCACATCCATGGCAAGTGGATCAACTTCTTTTTAGGGTTTCCCATTTAGGGGTGGTCATATACCACATTCCAATCCAACTTTGAGATCAATTCCTTTTTCCTCTACGGGTCAAAATTATAATCCATTTCAAAGTTGGACAAACCTTGCAGTTAGTGGGTTAGGAGTCGTGAATCAATCTTTTTTCAGCCAACAATGGAATATGCCATATTAGTCTATCAATTCTTTCTAGAAATTTTCTCCCTATGCTAATGCATGGAAACCTTACCAAGGGCTCTCTTCTCCTTTTAACACTTCTCTGGGGGAGAAATTTACTATTTACGAAGGATTTTTGGTAGGAGTTGGTCAAACTCAAGTTTTCTTTGGACCACAAGGAGCTCCTTATGGTTTAGTTGGGTCCATGAGTTACTTTAGGAAACTTGGTGCCTTCAAAAATATAGGCCATTCTTTTCAGAATGTTGGGAGTTTTGCCCACACTGAGTGGAATCCTCAGGGTCTACCACGACTCCCTTTTCTGGAAATGTTAAACTTGCTAGATCTCTCTAAATTAACTAATGATCTGATTAGGTATAACCTATTTTGGCCTTTGGTCCCAACCTAACTTCCCTCAAATATACCAAAATTAGAGGGGAAGACTAGTGAAGATCCAGGTGACCACGTAACCATTTTCCACTTATTGTGTTTGTCCAACTCCCTGATAGATGTTTCAATCATGTTGACATTATTTCAACGTACCCTAACTAGAAATGTGGCTAAGTGGTACATAGAACTGTGAGGGGGAAACTTCACTTCTTTCGATGATTTGGATACTATCTTTTTGAACCATTTTCAATTACCTATCTGATATAATGCTGGAATTGAGCTTCTGGATAATTTCTAATAGGATTGGGCAACTCAAATTTCGGATCATATCCAATAATGGAGGAGAATGAAGAGGCTCATTAAAGCCAATATCCACAAGAATTCCTTCTTGAATAGTTTCTTAAATTGTTACAACATAAGATCTCTAAGGACGTGTCTCTCTCCAGTGTTTTCACTGAAGTGTAGGATATTTTTAGAGTCCAGCAATTGGAACTTATATATTCTCAGTCTGGGGTTCTTCAAAAAATTCTACCTAACACTGCTAGATCCAAGGTGGATATAGCCAAACCGAAGCCAGGTCCCCATGCCGACGGGCTAGTCAGATAAATTGATGCCAACCTGGCTAACCTCTTGAGTCAATTACAACAGTTGTCTTTACAAACTGCTTCTTCTATGAAGGCATCGTCATTTGTATCTACACCACCCAACCGACATCTATAAACGTTGTCCAAAATTATAACGCCAAGGGAAACCAACAATCTGATGGGAAGAAGAGAGGACAAGGTAGGAAAAAGAGCCAGGATGGGAAGGGCAATGCAAACAAACCTAGCAATGATGCTGGAGGGGGTAGGAAAGAGTCCAAGATAAAAATAAAATTTCCATGCAAGTTATGTAAGTTATGCAATTGGGATCATTTGACTCATCTCTGCACTAAGATCCAAGATGCTCAGTGCTTGTTAGTGCAGCAGGGGTCCTCTATCCCATGCTGTCCTCACTAACCCTTTCCTCAAGGGAAACAATTACTTGCTGGCGCAAACTCTAATGCTGGTACCCCCATAGGGGGCAACCAGGAAGGGGATAATTTGTCAAATACCTACATGATGAGTTCACATATTGACGTCGTTATGCAATTGCGTGATTACGGTGAATCAAAGTCATCTAAGGCTAAGTCTGATTCCAATGCCTCAGGCCCACTCCATATTGAGAAGCCCTCTATTGAGTCTATACCTCGGATGCTGAAAGGCTCCAAAAAGCACTCGACCATTAGTCCTAATGCTAGGGCAGCCCAAAACTGCTCGATTGTAGAAGATATGGCTCAAAGTCCTTATTCTATGTCAGCGTTAGAGGTACTCCAGTCATGCCCCACTCAGACGAGTGCATTACTCTAAAAAATCGGAACAGTAGATCCAAAAAATTCTCTTGTGCTCACTTTTGATATGTAAAACATAAAAAATAGACTCCCCCATCATATGGCTTTTCAGAGAAAGTCTACATATCGAAAGACCAACATATTTTAGACTATTATTAATGAGGGAGCTTCCACATGTGTGATGTCCATGTCATGTTGGATGGCCATTGGATCACCTCAACTTGTTCCTTCACTGACTCTATTGACAACATTTGATGGACATTCTCATAGGCCACACGGGATTATTCCAGCCTTTCTCATCTGTGTTGGGGGGAGGTGGTAAATATTGAGGTAGAAATAGTCGATGCAAATCTCTTTTACAACCTCCTCTTAGGAAGGAGTTGGATTTATGAGATGGATGCCATAATGTCATTATTATTTTGCATCCATTGTTTTCTCATAAGGGGAGGATTGCAAAAGTTGGTCAAATGGACTATTCTCTGGGTGACTCCCACACATCTTCTTATTCTACCATTCCATTAGTGGAAAATCCCAGGAAACCTATAGAGAATTTAGGAGTTGGGCTGTACTCTTCTCTAATGGGTATTTTTGATCTTCCTACTACTTCAACTAGAATCAGTGCTATTTCATCCTCCAAGGGACCTTCTCAAAGGGAGTTCTTTCAAACTCATTATTTTTTGGACCCTTGGCCTTTACCTTCATCTAACACCACATTAGATGGAGGGAAAATAGGTGGAATGGCATGTCATATGTCTGCAACAAAAATTTCTTATCGGTTTATTGTTAATTCTACAAACTTCCATCCTATTCCTTTCTCACCAAAGGATTTAGACGGAGATGTGGCTCTGGACTAGACCCTCGATTCAACTTTGGCTCAGGATTGCTTAGATACAGTCTTCCCATCCGAAGAAATAATCCTAGAAGAAATGATGGGTGTTGATAGACCATGGGATGATCTACATCACCATTCATATTTCCTCCCCCATTTGCAAGAAATTGAGTCAAGTTTGTCCAGTCCTTCTAATAGTGATGTTCATACAGTTTTAAACCCTTTGGCCCCAACACAATTTTATCCTGAAGGTAACATGTCTATTATCTCACAAACTGTACCAGTGAACATCCTTAGGAATCCTAACATAATCAAAAATGTCTTCATTGGATTTGACTGTTCCCCTGAAGAAATTTAAACTTATACAGATCTCTTCAAAGAGTTTTGTGATGTGTTTGCTTGGCCTTATGAGGAAATTCCTTGAATAGATCCATTTATTGTCCAACATGAGATCAAGACATACGAAAATGCTAAACCTATTCATCAAAAACTTCGACCGGTTAATCCTAGAAAAGAAGTAACTATCAAAGTTGTAGTTGAAAAGTTGCTAAAGGCAAGTTTCATATACCCCATTCCTCTAATTGAGTGGGTCTCTAATCTAGTCCCTGTAGAAAAAAAGCAAGGAATGATTCGAGTATATATTGACTTTAAGGACCTAAATAAGGCTTGTTCGAAAGACAATTACCCCACGCCCTTTATTGATCAAATTATTGATCAATGTGGGGGTGATGAAATTTTTTTGGTTCATGGATGGATTCTCTGGTTACAATCAAATTACTATGCATCTAGAAGATCAGCACATCACAACTGTTATTTTTCCTTGGGGTAGGTTTGCGTACAAAAAGATTCCTTTTGGCTTCAAAAATGCTAGGGCCACTTTTCAGCGGGCCATGTCTTATGCTTTTCATGACATCAAGCACGTTATCAAAGCATATCTAGATGATTTAGCTACTCGTTCTTGAAAGAGAATTGATCATCCTAAGCAACTTTGGTTGATCTTTGAGCAGTGTCACTTTTATAAAATTCGGTTGAATCTGAACAAGTGTGTTTTTGCAATCACATCTGGACAATTGTTAGGATTCATTATTTCAATAGAGGGGATTCATGTTGATCCCTTCAAGGTTGAGGCAATACTTCAGTTGCTTCCCCCATCTTCCATACATCAACTTCAAAGTCTCCAAGGAAAAGAAAATTTCTTGAGGAGATTTATAGCCAATTATGTCGAGACCACAAAAGGATTTATGTGTTTTCTTAAGAAAGGGGTCCCGTTTTTATGGGATGATTTCATACAACGATCTTTTGATGCTTTGAAAAATCATTAACCTCTGCTCAATTGTTGAGTCCACCTGATTATAGCAGACATTTCCTCTTGTATCTCATTGCTGCAAAATCAACCATTAGTATGGCTCTGGTTAAGGAAGATGATGCCTTAACTGAGCATGTAATCTACTTTCTACATCGAGGCTTGGTAGGTCATGAACTGCGCTATTTTCCCATCGAGAAATTAGCTTTGGTAGTTGTCCATGTTGTCCAACAGCTTTGAAAAGCATTTGTCTTAGCAGTCGTCAATCCATTTCAGTTTGTTCTTAGTAGGCAAGTGATTGGGGGCAAATATAATAGATGGATTGTAATTTTGCAAGAATTCGATCTCAAATTCATGTCAGCTAAATCTAAGAAATCTTTAGTGTTTGTAGAGCTGATATTAGAGTTGCCTTGTGAGGAAGAAATTATTCATGAGGAAATGTTTCCTGATGAACACTTATTTCTTATTTCTTCACAAGATCCTTGGTATGGGGATATCATCATATATCTCCAGACTTCAAAGTTTCGATCCACTTTTTCCAAAGATGAGTGTAGAAAGTTGCATCACCTCGCTAAGAATTATGTTGTTATAGCTGACGCATTATATCATCATGGGATTGATTCAATTCTTAGGCGTTGTTTAACCTTGGAAGAATCTGAGTCAGTTCTTAATGATTGCCATTGTGGAGCTTGTGGTGATAATGTATCTAGGCTTGTAACATCCCAAACGATTTTGTGAGCAGGCTACTTTTGGCCTTTGATATTCAAAAATTGTATTGAAGCTGTCAAAAGATGCCATCCTTGTCAGGTCTATACTTGGAAAATGTGCACACATTTAGCTCCACTTTTCCCTGTTATCATCATCGGTCCTTTCACGAAGTGGGGCATTGATTTTACTACTTGTAATCCACCTTCGGCAGGAAATCACAAGTACATCATAGTGGTCGTAGACTACTTTACGAAGTGGGATGAGGCCATGCCTACTTTTAAGAATGACAGTGAAACAACAACCTTTTTTTTCTTCAATCAAGTTATTTCCCAATTTGGTATCCCTAAAGAGATTGTCACTGGTCATGGCAGTCATTTCCAAAATCAACTGATGTCTGAATTGGCTCTCAAGTTGGGTTTTCGGTAGTAGCATTCATCTCCATATTATCCTCAGGCCAATGGGCAGGTTGAAGCCATGAAAAAATCCCTTAAAATCATCCTGCAAAGGACGATTAACAAAGCTAAATCCAATTGGCACATCGTGTTGTATCTAGCACTTTGGGCATATTGAATGTCTGTTATCTCAAAATCTGACCCTGGAAGGCTGCAGACCAGGAAGACCTCAAGTAACTATTTCACACCTACTTTAGGCTGAGGTTTAGCCTCCTCAACCTGAGAGGGCTCTCTCAAAAGGGTTAATGATTTTGATTATAGTTAAGATGGCTAACTCTTGTGAAACAAATGTAAAAATATGAATGGTGGAAACACATTTAGCAACTATCCATTGGGCTTATGGAGTCAGCATCATTTCAGTATACAATGGTATTAACCTTACATAGAAGTCAGTGCATTCAACATTTACATATTCAGAACATATCAACTCAGATAGGACCACACAACCTATGAACGTATACATGAAGTTAGAGCACCTTAAGTGAATTATAAGTGATTACACATTCATACTACTACAAATATTAGGAAAATAACAATACCACACATTGTAAACATCAGATCCTTCATGAATCCTGAGAAGCAAAGCCAAACTTGTATTACCAAAACAGAGTATTACATAAGCCAAATATCAGAGTTTTGTCATAAATTTTCCAACCCTTTGTACATCGGCTGTTCTGCAATATATAGAGATCTTTACATACTTGAGATTCCTCCTCCAGCATGAGGGGAATTCGAATTCCACCTATTATGACACCTAAAACTAATTATTAAATGAAATTGACTATTAATTGGCAGTCCTAGACACCTAAAACAATTAGGACTGTAACTCCTCATTATGATTAAAACAACCTTATCTAGGAATTAAACACTCCCTATGACACTTATAACTCCATGAATTCAAATTTGATAGTATTCATAACCCTCCAGCTGGCCCTTAATGACTCATCCTTTTACTGTTCCTGGAAACTAGGAGGCTGTTCCTTGTTGTGTTCTGGCTGAAAAATGGGTCTTGGGACAGAGATCATAACTTCTCACACAACACGTATTTGGAAAAATTGAAGGAGGCTTTTGTGAAAAAATCCATGTTGAAAAAAAAACTCTCTTGGGTTTTTGAAACACCTTCCCTACCTTCTAGAATGTGTTTTTTAAAAACAGGTGTAAAACAGAGAAATATGTTTGTGAAAAACTTGCACCTACAACAGTTTCGTAGTGCAACTTTAGTCACCCATTTCTCCAAGCTGGTAATGTATTTGAAGAAACTGAAAGAGTTTTTTCTATTTAAGTATGTTAGGAATAATAAACTCTTTCAATTTCCCAAAATATTCTTTCAATTTATCTAGAGACCTCTTGTAAGTTGACTAACTAAAACAAATTTTCTCCTGAAAGAGGCTACTTCAGTGATTTCGTAGCGCAAGGTTTTGTATGTGTATATGTCTTCATTTATTGAATTTTCCTTTTGATTAGGGCTCAAAGCTTCTCAAATGATCTTATTACACCTCTGCAGAAACATCCCTTTCAAAATAATCCTCTTTTTCTTTCAACGTAGATCCTCAAAAAACAAAACTGTCACCTTCAGCAGTTTCATAGCGCACATAGTGTATTTTTGTGAGTTTGCGCTACGAAAACTCCTAGTTGATTTCATAGTGCATGTAATTTTTGAAACAACCTTAACACATGACACTTTGAATAAGTGTGGGACCAATGGTGGGTAAAATAAGATTGTTGACCATATTTAACAAAGGGAACAAGACTCTATCCTTAAAAGAAACAATGAGAATGACCAAGACCAATTCTTCCTTACCTTACCCTTTTTCTTTAAAATCTTTTCAGTGATAACAATGTCAATTAAGACTGCCACTATCTTTACTCCTTTTCAACTGGTTTATGGGTTGGAATCTATCTTTCCTATTGAATGTGAAATTCCTTCCCTTAAACTAGTTGTTGAACTTCTTCCAGAGACTTATAGTCTCAAGGAGTGTCTTGCACATTTGAAGCATCTTGATGAGAAGCGTCAAGATGCTGCCACAATAAACGAAGCCCATAAAAAACTGGTAAAAACTCAATACGATAAAGCTATCCGTCCTAGAAATTTTTCTGAAGGTGACCTTGTCCTAGTCTACGATCAAGACAAAGACGCCTTGGGGGTAAGCAATTTTAAGTCTATGTGGTACGGTCCCTTCATAGTCAAGAGAGTTTTGAAAAAGGGAGCTTATGAATTAATTTACTTTGAAGGAAACAAGTTGGCAGAGCCAAGAAATGGGCTCTACCTTAAGAAGTACTTTTCTTAGGCTTCGGTTGAGCACGCACTTGTTTGTATAAATTGTATGTTTGTACATATCTATCTTTCAGTTTTAGTGATGTTGATATTTTTGATCTACTTTGGAAGGTATTGATGGATGATTCAATATATTTGGAATTCGTTGATGGTGTGAGTATGCATGCCCAGAACCTTGCTTCCGTGGCTTGGGTGATCTATTATCCATCTGGCTAGTTGATGGTTTCAAGAGGAGTATGTACCAGTCTTGCTTCGAATAATATTATTGAATATACATCCGTTATTGATTTATTATCCGAAGCGATATCTCTTGATATTGATTCATTAGTGGTTTATTTAGACTCACAACTGGTGGTGTCTCAACTGAATAACATTTATCGGGTACAAGATCCCTGTTTGTATCGCCAATTTCTGAGAGTATGCTTGTTTCAATGATCATTTGTTTATATCACATTTGTTCACATTCCACGACTAGAAAATTCTTTAGCAGATTCTATTGCTAATCAAGCATTGCACTGGCATATATATCATTTATCAAATTAAAAAACATAAAAAATAATCAAAGTATCATCTATATATGATCATCATAAAATTGCATGTACATAGATAGAGTGTTTGTGTCCAAAATAATATACAAAAATCGGGACAAAATTCCCTACAAAATTTGGGCTTATGCCCATCATCATATATAATCATAAAAAGATCTGATAATTTATCTAGCAGGCTCAGGATGAGTAGCTAGAAAATAAACAACGACATTGGCCACGGACCGAAATAGTCGCACCTAGTCTCGTGGTACTCCTACCACATGACGCTACATCTCCTTGGGTAAGTCCTGTATGGCTATCATGGGTACTTGGTGAGTCAGTCTAACCAAGTTCCTATGAACGACATGGAGAACACTCTCCATCTTAGCTGCAGCCCCTTCAGCATCTCTTCCACAATGCCTATGTGAGGGAAATCCATCAGGTCTCATTGGCCCCACATCTGAAACATGACCATATATTTTGTAAGTATCTTGTCTCATAAAAATATTTTTACGTTCATTTATATTAAAAATCCAAATAGTCTTAAGAAATTAAAAAAATAAAAAATTGTTACATATGGCATCCGATGCTACATCTGGTGGTGATACTAAATATGGATCTGACTGGAAATCCATTCCGACATAGGGGTAGTTGTCGATTACAATGATCTGTTGATCCCACCATGCGAAAAACTTGTCATCAAAAGTCATCCTGGGGAAATCACCACCCCCTAGGTGTTTCATCAAGTCAGCCCATCTGCCCATCCGTCGATCCCTCGGGCTGCTGATGGTCAATGATACCTTGGGTCGAAGCCTAGGTACTTTCTCAAAGAATAATGAGCAAAAGATTGTGTCATATCCAAAATTCTTTGTTTGACCCTTCTTAATGGAAGTGAGTTGGTTCTTCATGTTGGTCAGTAGAGGTGTACATCAATCAAACAAAGTAGTCAGGCATTCCACTGCTAGGATCGTGGATACACGTGAGGCCTGATGTAAAGTAGTAGAACCGTTTACCCTGGTGATGGTAAATTGTAGGATTTTCAAGGATAAACTCTCTACATGGTTGATTGGAATCTGAATTCCAATCTTTTCAGAATGACTAGAAAAATATATGTGGACGTAGTCTTCCACACTGAGACTACCTCTCATCCTGCTAGTAGAATGCACTATCTCTCCCCTTCGAGAAAGATTGGTAATGAGGTAAATATATTCTATCTCGATCCTTAGGGGCATCTGGTCAATCATGAATGCATAATCCTCTGCACTCCAGTAATGAATCAACAACCCAAGGAATTGTGCATTTTCCTTCATGTTTGGCATTTTAAAGAATTTTAGCAAGCCACAATGTCTCAAAGCAACTAAGGCATTTTGATCCTCCATTACTTGGTTATCAATGGCACTGTAGTCCCTTTCTCGCCAGGTGATTGTCATCCTGCCTAAAAAAGATGTTTCAAATCATTATATTTATGTTTTAAATGTTTTTACTCATGCACACGTGGGTTCCCTTTTTGCACAATTTATTGTAGGGTCCTCATATACATGAGTTACCTATATTGAACCTGCATGTAGGCATTGTTGAAAATTTTAACATATTTTCCTACGGTAAAATTATGAAAAAAAACATCTAAAAAGTATCACAAATGATTAAAAGCATGATAAAATACTTACTTGGAAGTTTTGGAGCGATTTGAATGGTTGGATTAGACGAAGGAATCTTGTTTGAGTTTGTCTCCATAGCTGCTTTCTCAAAACACAAATGACAAAAATGTGAGTTTAAAAGTCCTTGTATAGGTTGCAAAATGAAAATTATTTTTTCAAAAGTTGACTTTTATCTTATGGACTTTTTGACCTTTTGGTTTGGAGTGTCGGGAATGGGTTGTCTTTACACGAAATTTTGAAGACTTCTTTGAGAAAGCATTTTGGTCCCATGACTGCAGACCCGTCATGGCAGGGATTGTTTTCTTACTGGCATATAGGTTAGGGAATACCACTTCCTACTGCATTTTGCATACTAGCCTCCATACTGTGATATGTTTACTATAGGGTCAACCCCATCATGTCTTGGTTCACAAACCATTTTCACTCGCGACTTTAAAATCATGACACGATGGTAGAGCCAACCTTTACATGGGCATCTTAGTTAGATCCTTGCTGACTTTTATTGCCCATGCTTCTATATTGAGTAGGATTAGGAGTCCTGTTTAGTCCCACCATGACTTGTGCATTGAAGACTCCTTTGTGTTGAGTTGTATTGTTGCATTGCATATTGACTATTTTCACATTTTGGCCTTGAGCCGGCTTCACTTGGACTCATGTTTAAGCCACTTTCCGACCATTTCTTTTGCAAAATCAACCTTGCAAACACTTAGCCTCTATGATTTGATGCACCCTTTTACTTGTGGAAAGAACATTCCTTTGAATGTCCTTGACCAGTTGCACCACGTAACATTGAGCATAGGAATGTTCCCCTCCCAGGAACTAGAGCATTTGTTTTTTTGACACTTGTTCTTTCCACTGTGATATAGCATTCTTTATTCTTTTTCAAGCTTCATAGATATAGATAGATAGATTCCAAAAAAATAGTGGGAACGAGACATTATTTCCATATTTGATGGTAGCTAGAGTCAGTTGTGTCAACCTTCAACAAATCACTCAAAAGTAAGTTATTTCCTACATTGGGATGGGCTTTAGTTTAACTTAGGAGAGCCTTAACCTTGTTTATTGAGTTAGTACTCCTTCGATTGGTTGCCTCTTCCAATCATATGGAGGGCTTTCTTATGCCTCCTGCATGATGAACTTATACAAAGTTATCATATGCTGCGATGTAGTCAAAATTAAGTCGTTGTTTTGTTCAAGGGAAGTAAACTTGAGTCGGCCTCTCTGCAGTATCTCTTGACCTATTTTTCAATCGGCCATCCCTAGTTGTTAGCGTCATGATCATTATCACATCAGCTATATTGGTCCTTTTCTTGTGCCAGTTTGAGAGGGTCTTCATTGACTTCTTACTTGCGTATCTTGCTCTTATCGACTACGAAAAATTGCTCTGAGGGCAGATATAGAGCTGCACCCTGGCCCTATTTTCATTATTGATAGGTCACCTTGTTCTCAACATCAATTGGTATCATGAGTCTTTGAATAAGTAGTTTCCCTTGTTTTTGACATTAGCTTTTATTATCACACATTAGGATTCGTGCAGTGCCTTGGTTTCCATTTCACCCTATTGGTGGATTCCTCACCTTTGTGTCAGCTTTCATTATTGGTTGGTTCATACGGTTTCTATCGTGTGCTAGCCACATCTTGTGTACACTAGAAACATGCTTTGGTTGGGTTACTACATCTTTTTTTGTCTGATTCCTTCCACATTATTGGCCTACGGGTTACACTCATGCTAGATTGATGAAGGATGCCTTAATGCCTTCCTTCTAGCGGATCTTTTCCCATCGACTTCAACTCATTGCTCTCGGAAAGAGATCTTGAGTCCATTTAGCAGTACCTTAGGGTTTGTAGTCATTAATGGCAGATTCCTTCACTATCAATAGAGGGAAAACATCATTATCTCTTGATTGATAGATTCTTCCAAGTGTTCGAATACAACTCATTTATTCACACTTGTTAGATTGTATTGGGTACCTTGATTCTCATCATCATTATTGGTGAGTAGCCTCGTGTTTGTTAATGGTATACATCAATGATCGATAATCAAACAATTTCTCACATGATTGACTTCAGATCATTTATTCCCATTGTGTAGAAATGTACCACAACGGTCGGTGAAGACCTCGTGTTTGCATGAACATGTCTTGATTCACTTCTGAGTTTCTCCTATTTCTGCTGGTTGACAACATCCACCTTATATATTATAGTTCATTACAACGATATCTTATTTGTTGGCACTCGAGTTGCAGTGTAGTACCATTTATTCCATCATGTTCACTTGGTACCATTTGGATCAATTTCTTGACTTCAGTTATCAACTTCATACTTCAGCATCATTGATCAGCTCTTTATGTCTGATATTCAGACATGTACTTACTTGATTATGATCATATGTATTTCCAGTTCCTTTATAATTGTATGCATATTGGATCCGCTTTTGTACTTGACATGCAGACATGCTTTTCTATTTTTGAGCACGGGCATGTCCACCTCAGACAGTAGTTTCTTTATAATCTCTTTCACTCGCTTGGCAAGCTGAATTTTGGTGAACTCCTCCTTAGTCTTAGCATGATTCCTTCTATACACTTAATACAATTTTTCCATCATGTACCCCTTCTGACCTCATATATTAGGGGGCATCTATTATAGCACCATTTACCACTGTTGGTAGATCTGATGCTCTGACTATGGCTTAGGGCAACCCTTCCTTCCAGACTTGGTCCAAAATTAAAAAAAAAACAATGTTTTATTCCCTATACACTACTTTTCCTTGTGATAAAACCATTTACATGCGTGTCATCATGTACCCAACCTGCGTACATATGTTAAAACACTTAAAAAAATTAAATTTCCTCAATTTTGGGCAAACTGATGGGTTTTACTTGTTACTCACCTCCTATTTCCCGTGGCACAACTATTTCCCAATTGAAAAAACTAATTTGGAGAAGTATAAATAAACCTCCATGGGAAGGCCTTAAGGGACAAGATATGAGATATTAATACTATAGTGAGATTATCCTTGATTGAGTCTGACGAAATCCTTGTGCCTCCTACACTCCCCAAAGCTTTAGGAAACCCTTGTTTCCCTGTTGGAGATATCCTTCATCTTTCTTAAGATATCGTTGTAATGGTGATGGAGGAAGATTGCTAAGGTCGGGAAAGGACAGATTTGGAGGATGGTTCCGCTTGGATTCGGAGAAGGAATTAAGTCGTATTTCTCCACTTTACTTGTAGCTAACTTCAATAAAGGAATGTTGTTTTGTTTCCGATATTAAATGTGTTTATGCATCTATTTATATTGTAATTCATTTATGAATCTTACATTGGTGCATAATTGTTCATTCATTTATATGATTTCAAGTTAATATCATGAACATGCTTTATGTTTCTACTACTGTATATGCTTCAGTCGAATAATTTTCAATTTTCGAAGACATCAAGAGAAGCTGAGGGTCTTCACCCTGTAGGATCTACTCAAACATATGACTTCTAGGTAAGGACACTCTTACATAGTTCAATAGAATAAACATTTAGGTTGATTGCCTAAGCATTTCTTGTTGGGGTTTGCACTCTACTCTGTTGGGGTTCTCAACCCAAGACCCTAGGCTTTTCCCACCCACAACAGACTATGACCATCTCCATGATTCTAGCCCACTCCATCAGGTGCCAACTCCAAATCTCTCACCATCCAACCCCAAGAGAGGGATCAAATGCACGAAGTCCCGCACATAGAAAAATCCCTCCATCCTGTGAGAGTTTCACCCTACATATCTCATGTCACCTCATCTCACCATCCTATTCAACACATAAAATCTATTTTAGGTGACTCAACATTTCTCTGTCTGCTGTGAAAATGTAGCCTAGAATTGTTGCAAGCCCAATCTATATGAGCCTAAGGAGAGCTACTCTCTAGAATTACTACAAATCTATTGACAATTTGTGCATTTTTCTACTCTAGATCGGTGGCTAGCTCAAAAGATGACAACTCATCCTCCTCCTTCACGGGCTCAACGTGAGCCTCCAAATGTTCCTCCATAGATGACTCGACATGCAAGACATCCTCACTAGTAAGTTGTAGGTGGTTGTCGTCATGAAGCTCTGTCATGTATATGGATGTCTTTATAGCTATCAGATCTTCATCAATGGTCGAGATGTATCATAGCACCTCATAAACCTATGGTGTGTTGATCTCACCTGAACATTCAGTCACAACACTGGTTACCTCATCAACTATCGACATCTCATTAACGAGTGAATCCTAAACTAACTCCTCACCAACCATGGCCCCTTCAACTACTTTTTCATTTTATGCCTTGATCCTCCTCGTCATCCATACATAATTCCACTAAATTCCTATTGATTTGTGCATATCTCTTAGTTCACATAATTCTTAGGAAAAGAGGGACACCTAAATGCCATGTCCTGATGATTGTTATGCCCTCTAATTTATTGCCAATAACTCCACATCAATTGCAATCATGTCTTTCCATCTTGATTCGTTATCCATAATTTTGGGCATAGTGGATTTGTTGTATAACTGAGAATGGTCATGATTCTCAATTGTGGTGTGAATCAGCTTCTCCCCCACATCAATCATCATTTGTTGCATCCTAATCAACACATTCAAGGTTACTACCACGTTGTTTTATTCTAATCTTTCTTTGGATCTCATGATTTCTTATATTTTATTATTATTGTTAAGGTCTTCTCATCACTTGGCTTAAGGCCCACAACTTGGCCAAGATCATGGATCTGATACCACCATAATATTCCTAAAAGAAAAATATAGGAAATAACAGGGGTTATAAACTAGCTAGAAATTGCAATATCAAAAACATGCAAGCACATGAACTAAACACCAAAATATGAACCAAGCTCTAAGCCATTTTATTAATATGATAAGAATGGGTACAATAGATGGTAATAGTAGAACCTGGGATTTCTACAAGAAATCAAGGAAAAACTCAGGTGATAATAGTGATGCCCAAGTGTTGTAGAAGCTCCTCCTCAATTTCTACACTAACCCAATAAATTTTTGTTGCTACTACCAGAGAGAAAATGGAAAATATTCCCTTAGAAGTACTCAGAAAATTCTGAGAAATTAGTTGAAGTACTTTCTCAACAAGGCCAACAAAACCCAAAAAGGGATTGGCCCCAAACCATCTCTCCAGGAAACGAACAAAGTGGTGCAAATTGCAAGCTAATTAGTAAAATGCACTACCAGAAGAAAATGGATTTATGGCTTGAATATTGTTCGAATCACGCTAAAAATGCAGCCATAGACTCCTCTCCAAATAACCACAAAAAACAAAAAATACTTTGTGCTGATTCTAAGTGATGGGAGAGCTAACCAAATAGTGTGAATGGCCCTCTGGCTAGCTACATACAGTACTAATAAATAATGCTTGGAAAACTCCAAATTCCTTCGTTGAAATACTTCTAACATTCAACAAAAATCCTCTCTGAAATCTACCTTCTCCTCCAGCTAATCTCCTCCGGAATTTATTTTCTCTCTTCCCTTGCATGAATGTTCTCTAGTGAGCTTTGTACAGTGCTAGAATGGAGAAATTTGGCCCACAAAATCAGCAAGAATTTTGCCCTGCGAAACACTACTAAATTTCAATCTCAAGGTAGGAAATCTCTCTGTGAATCACATGGTGGCCATAAGACCACATAGGAGGTTGAATATTTAGGGCTTTGTCTAGCCACCAGCTGCCACGTGCTCCTAGTTCTATGGTCCCAAATATAACCATGGTTTGGCACACTAGGGGATGACCTCTCTAAACTCTATCACACCCGTGGTTCCATGAGGAATCATGTAGCCCGGGGCCGACCCCCATGGGTTGCCCCCCTCCGATAGTTGCGCTTGGTTCTTTACAGCTGGGATCTATTTGTGAATTGGCTTTGCGGCTATGGTCATTGGTATGTCTAAGGCCTAGCCCTTAGCTCCCAACATATGGTCCCATGGGTGATGGGGTGGCCAAGAGCTAGGGCTTAGCCCGACCCCTCCCTTAAAGGCGCATTCATGCAAATTCAAATAGAACTATTCGACCATTGTTAAATAAGGAACATGGTAGCACAATGGCATGGCTCTTGGTTGCTTGGTACTTTTTCTTGAGTTCGAAAAGCATGGAGGCATTTCAACCTCACATAAAATTTTGGTCAGACATGAGGAGGCCATGTGGTAGTCATTGGTTGGCCCACATGGCACTCCCTCATTGGCCCACCACAACAAGAAAACAACCAATGAAAATTAACAACACCTCAACCAATCAGTTGACACCAGGTGTCGACCAACCATTTGTCAATGAAGGACCTAGTCATCCTACCAAGTCATGGCCCAGACAATGTACAGACTGCTAACTGGACATCCATGTTGTTAGCACTCTATAATTTTCCTAGGTTGAGGAAGAAAACTACAAAGGTAACCACAAACCACTTTTAAAGTTGGGTTCTAGCCCTTTTAGCTTCAGAGAGGGCTCCTTATGTATGATTTAATTTCTTCTTTCAAGAGTTTAGACTAGATATTGAACTTTGAGGTGGGTTTTTAAAATTTTTGGTTGAAAGATGATGAAAAAGTCCATTGGGCATGTAGTCATAAAATTTTGGGTAATCAATTATAAATTGACAAAGTAGTTGTAACAAGGCAGGGTAGGCAAACCCTTGGACCCTTTAAGACATTTATGATGTGGATGAGATGAAAAAGTAGAAGATCAATTAAATATAAAGCATATTGAAATGAATTTTATATTTAATCTCATGAGGAAAACATTAAGACTATTTATAACAAGCCAAAGTAGAGTACACTTAAGTAAATTCAACTCTTAACCTTCTTGCAACAATTAGGAAGGGAAATTCATATGGAAACTGAGAAAAAGGAACAATTTAGCATAAGAGAACACATCACCATTTTTTTGACACAAGAATCCTAGAACCAAAATTCCTTTATATTTATGAAAATTGATTACTTTGAGTACAATCCACGGCTTACATCCAGGTAGAGCTCTTTTCTTCATACATGTTCCAACCCTTTCTAAGTATTATTACAAAATATTTATAGACTTTTTATTGAACTAACTTTGGATTCCAAAAAAATGAATTGATTACAAAATAATATCTAACAAGGATATAGATATTTTTGAAGTAGAACTAGAAAATAGGAATTATGGAAAAATTCGGTTGTTCTACTGAATCTTTGAAGGAGATCTGTTGTTGACTGTAGTTATTTTCCAATACCTTTTGTTTGTTTTGTTGCCAAAATTTTAGGTCTTCTATTTTTTCTTATTCGACCAATTCCAGTAATTTGTCCCATCGCTCTTCACCTGGGATAGAAAAATTTACCATGTTTCTAAAGCTTTCATCTACCTCTGTGTAGGTTTGGAAAGTTGGCTTGTTCAAAAACAAGTAATGAATCTCATGTTGAATGTTGAGATCAAATTGTAAGCCTTCCAAGAAAGCTTCTCCACCGATAGCTCCCTTTTCCTTTACAATTTTAGATATATATGTAGTTATGTTGCATAATTGATCCTAGTAATTTTCTAATATAATCAATTTGCCATTATAATTTCTGAGAGTTGGAAGTCCTTTCTCTTGCAACAAAGAAAACTTATTATTTATTCTTTTGGCCTGTAGCTCCAATTCCTTGCACTTATTATCCAATTTCACCTTAATATTTTTCTTAGTCAATATTTGTTTCACTTCCATTACTATCTTTGTCTTGTCCTGAATATTTAAGTCTTCAAGCTCATCTCTAGTCTTGGAGTTTAGAATTCTTATAATTTTTTGTGCTTCTTCTAGCCTGTGTTCAATATCAATTTTGGTTTTTTCATTGCTCCTTTAACTCTTTCTACCAGTTCTTCTTGTTCAAAAATATTTTGAATAGATGGCCACAACTCTGTGACATTTGCATTGGTATTGCGCAAAATGTTGTGTATCGCTTCTGCTAACATCTGAATTATGAAGGATTGATCTTCATACTTCTAAATCTATTGAATTAATTTGAAATTCTTTTGCACTTCTGCCAAGTATTCATTTTGTGCTTTGATCTTTCTTTCTTCTATCCTAGTGAGTGCTTCTATTAATTTTTCCATTTCCTTATTTGTCAATGATAATTCCCCTAAAGCTTGAGCTAGCTTTTCTAAGGAATCTAATTTTGATGCTTGTGTTTAAATAACTACTGTTGATGTACTTGTTGACATTCTTGTTGTTGATGTTCCTGTTGCTTCCCATTACTCTTTTTCCTTCAGTAGTGCTTCCATGTCTTGTTCCATTTTCTAGTTTTGAGCATTTTGTTCCACTACTATTATGAACAACTTTTCTTTCTCCATCTCTAGACTGGTGACTTCCTTAGCCTAAGGGTGTTCTATAGTTGGGATATTAAGTTGTTTCCCGAGGGCTTGAATATCTGCATTCTTGTTCTTGATATTTCCTCAGCTTCCTTGATATCACTAGGATCATATCCTAGCTTAATAACTAAATCTTATAATGTCTTAATCCTTGTGTCTTTGGCCAAAGAAGACATTCTCTCAATATTCAACTATGAGTGCATATTATGTAAAGGGGTCTACAATTTCAAAGTAGCCATGGCTAAGATAGTTAGTGTCGAGTAAATCATGTTACCTACTTTCTTGTGCAAATCAATCTGATCAATTGCATGAACCTTCTTGGAATTAACTAAAAATATGGAGGACTTATAATCTTCAACACTTCTGGAAGCTGGCACCATGGGTTCCAAAAAGGCCATTTGAAACTGCCCCTTTTCTGAGTCAAATGGAGATAACAATTTGTGTTGAGTGCTGGCAGTTTGCTTCTAGAATTCTAAGTATGTTGAAGCTTTGAGAGCTTCAATTTTCAACTTGATCTCCCTATACCTTGTAAAAATGCTCTGATTTGGTGGAACCGAGTCTCAATTGTCTCTTCTACATATGGGAAATAAGTGGTAGGAGTGCCTATCAAAGCCGTAGTTGTTTGCTCCCGAGCATCCCTTTCTTCTGAAAATTATTCTTGAATCATGATCACATGAGGACCAATCTTACTATGAAATTTGGTAGTGGCATGTGGATCCTTCTTTGTTCTCTTGAACACAAGGAAATCTACAATCTGAGTTTCTAAATCTATAGGGGAAAAGCTTTCCCTTGGCCTCTTGATTTTTTTGTCTTTAAGCATAGGCTTTTGTAAAGAAGATTGACTAACTAACTTATATTCAATGTCCTGTAAAGTGTTTTCCATCCACTACTCTTGGTTAGCATATTTATTTATCCCTAGCCTAGGTGTATGTGCATATGGAGTGCTCTTATGTCCAACTCTCTATGTCAAAATTATCCCTAAAGGATCATAAGGCCAAGTGAAACTTGGTTTGAACTTCATCTTCTTTAAAATTGTCTCCACTACTTTTGTTGTTTCTCTAGTATTCACAATATAGGGATATACATTTTCCTTTAGTTTAAATTGTGCCTTCTTCTTATTTGATACAAACTGTAATTCATCCATGTTCAACATTTGTCTAGCATATTCTAAGGAAAAAATTCTCACTAGCACAAACACTGGTAATCTATTGGGAGGAAGCTCACACCCATAGATCTTGATTTCTATATAGTTCCAGTATAAATACTAGTCTCAAACCTTTGACTACTTTGAAAGGTGCAAAACCTTCTTGATTCCTGGTGAAATTATTGTAATGACATCACTACATAGTAAACATAAGGATGTATGAAGAAAATTATCTATAAAATCAATATATGTATTCTCTTATGAGTTTCTTTTGACTAGAGAAGTCCAATGAATAACTAATAATGGGGTACCTTGATCATCAATCTTCTCCAATTGAAAATTGAACTTATCTTCTTGGTAAAATAACATTAGATAAACCAAAATCAATTGGTGTTTGAATACACCTTTAGCTTTAAACTTCAAAAATTGCTCATGTATGATATCCGATAGAAATTGATTATAATTGAACATAATTGAAGGCTTTCGACCAACTGAAGATATAGATAAAAATTCTAAAACTACTTCATCAACCCACTAGTCTATTCGGATAACCTAATAGTTGAGTAACCATAGAAATCCCTTGTCTTGACATTTCTGGGAAAATAGAAAAAGAGTATGCAGGATTTGTCCTAGGAAACTCAAAATTTTCAGGTAGAAAGCATTCAAAGATGTGGGCTCACTGGGGGGAGGTAAGTTTCTTATATATTTCCATTAGTGCAATGGTGGAAAATGGATGCAGAGAAGCCTAAGGATTTATCTGTAAGGCTTGGAAAATTATCTCTGGAGAAATGGAAATGAGGACCTCATTGTTATGGGAAATTACTTCTTTTTGGCTAGGGAGGTATCTGAGATGACACCAAGTATAGAATTCAGGGAAAACGTGAGTTTAAGGAAAGGTAAACTGAGGATGAAAAGACTCCTAAATATTTATATGATCACTCTAATATAGGTATTTTTGTTTTTCCCAATTATGGATCTCATACAAGTCAAATTCGCACAGTGTGTCAGCTATTTTATATTGGGTATCAATCAAGGGAGTTTTCTCTAGATTGGGGACATGGGGTACCATGGGAACCTCCTTGGGCATCTTTCATTTTCCTTTATGTGATGAAATTTTGAATTACAGAGGAGAAATGGAGGAACATATAATTTCACAGGAGAAATGCAGGATCAAAGCTACCAAATTATTTTTTTAATTGGAATTGCAAAGAGAGTTGCCCTGGAAATATCATTGTTAACCTCAAAATGCTTCGAGCTTGACCTGCACAATTCAAATAAGAGTAGAAAGGGAAAATTTTCATGTGTCTGAGGGATTTTGTAATGGGATTCATCAGCGTTGGAACATAATTATTACCATTTTGGGAGCAGGCTTATTAATTAGGAATGGATCGATTGCCGCGAGGGATTTACTGTCTAACGTTCATTTGTAATTTGGCAGGTGATTTGAAGTTAATGGTCAAGTGACATGTATGGTAGGAGGGACGAAAAGTGGGCATATGTGACTAGTAGAATGGAGGACAAGTGGTTGTGAGGGAATGGTGCAGGAAAAAGACAACAGAGGGAGGAGTCTGATGGCAGTTTTCGGGGGGTATTGGGGGGCAGATACGTAGTTTATGGTTTTAGAGGAGGAGGCCCTGAAATAGCTAAAAAAATACCACATCTCCATGGTTGGTATTCATAATATCTTTTTCAACCACCCCTCCCTTGGTTAGACATCAATAGTGGGGGGGGGGGGGGGAGGGTGTCTGAGGTTCATCCTCACCATTGATCCAAGCGGGGGTGATCTATGCCTTTGGTTTTTGCTCAAACTTTATCAGAAGCCGACAACATGTCACATCAATCCACTTTATTCACAATATATATCATTAATCCATGATTAATTGACATAAAATTATTATCAATAATATAAAATAATTATGGTGGCATTCAAACAAGTGTGCTTCTACCTTTGGGATTTTATCTTTTTATTTCTTCTCATATATATTTATTTTTTCCCATTTTATTTAGTTTTTATTTATTTATTTTTCTTTCTTTTCTTTTTTCTGCTTTTCTTTTATGAGCCAAACAATTTAGAATGAAACATAACTTTCTACAATATCCTTGTGGGTTGAATGACTAAATAGGACCCTAATAGTGGATCCAATGGGGATGAAATCCTCCCTATGAGGTGTCAATAACATCGTAGATCAGTAGCCTTCTCCATTGGGAAATTATTTCATCATAAAAAAACTGAGACTAACCTACTTAAATTGAAAAACATAGATATAGTAGCAATTCATTTGAAACTTAGGGCCTTCACTCTAGGCTTTATTTTCTTATGAAAACCACCCACACCTATAGTACTTGAGATAACAAAATGATATATACAATGATGTACTTTGTGATTAGTTGAACTTAGGTGAAGTAGTGTTTGAGCAACCTGCCATTAACCAGTCCTCCTGACAATGTTTGTCTAGTCATATCTTCTAATAGAAATGAATTGGTTCCATGGAAAGGTCCAATATTGTAAGGACATTTCCATAAGATATCAAACTTTCCATGTTTTCCCTTCTCCTCATTCCTGGAATCCCATTTTAACATAAGTTCATTGAGCTGGAAATCATTTGCTTTGACTCTCCTGTCATGACTTATTTTGATCTTATCTTGAATTACCTATGTATTGTTGTAGACTTCTTCCCTGGTCTGTTGTAAATGTATCATTTGGTTGATCCTTCTTTATGTATCATTAGGTTTTGCTTCCAATTCCTGCAACAATTTTAGTACTAGAATTCCTAGGGAAGTAGGGAAAACTACATCTATTCCATAAACCAACTGGAAAGGTGACATTCCAATTGACTTCTTTGTGCTTATCATATCATCCCATAGAGCATTAATCAATTTCATGTGCCAAGATTTCTTGTTTTCCTCCAGTAACTTCTTTATGATGTTGACTAGGCTCTTATTAGAAGATTTTGCTAACCCATTTCCCTAAGGATAATAGGCAGTAGAATGTCCAAATACTATATGATATTTATTGCAGAAATCAACCATCCTTTTAGATTTGAAAGAAACAACATTATCTATGATGATTTTGTGAGGACAACCAAACCTAGAGAGAATATTGCCTTCCATGAATTGGATGATTACAAAATCTAAAGCATGCCTAGTTGGGACTACTTCTATCCATTTGGTGAAGTAATTTGTAGCAGTCAAAATCCACTTGTGTTGAGTTGAAGAACTTGTATTGATTTCTCCTATAAAATCTAAACCCCATTGTGGAAAGGAACCTCCACTAAAATAGGCTTCAAAGTCAAAGGTAAGAATTTTCTCATGCCTTCAAAAATTTGACTTTGATGACAAGTTGAAACATTTTTATGAATATCAGCAAAAAGAGTAGGCCAGTAAAAACAAGCACTTAGGATTTTATTTGTTGTGGTTTTCTAGTAAAGATGTCCTCCATAGTCACCTTTATGAAATTATTCTAGTATCCTATCTACTTCATCTTTCAACAAAAAATTTAGTAAAATTCCTCCAACATCCTTCCAATATAAAGCTTGATTTCGAATGAAAAACTTTACAACTTCTAGTTTGAGAAATCTTGCCTTGGTTTTTGTCAAACCAGGTGGATCTTGTAAATTATGCTGAACATAAACAATATATATGTACCAGGGAGAAGTAACAATTTTTTTTTTTTTTTTATAACTATGGAATCGCCAGATCCTCCTGTCCATGAAGAGTAGCTACAAGCTTAACGTATAATACATGAAAATTTGATTTCGCCATTAATTTGGCTAATCCTTGACCTTTGATAAGTTTTGTGGCCTTTATTTCAATGTCATACTCCAAAATTATTGCTATTCATTTACCTATTTTTCCATCTGGATCAGTTTGAGTAAGGATGTCTTTTACTACTGCACTTGGAACAAAACCAATTATTTGAGAGTGTAACATATACACTCTAAAATATTTCAAGAGTTTTACTAGAGAAAAATCTTGCTTTTCCATGATATTACATTTCAAAGAAGCGTCTCTTAATGCTCCGTTGAAAAATTCTATAAGCTACTGATGTCCATCCTTGATTTTTTGTAATAGTATTGGTGCAATAGTATGTTCTGAAGCAAAGGAAAAAATTATGAAATCTTTAGTGTAATAAGAACAAATCAAAACAGGAGCATAGGTCAAGGCTTCTTTTACCTCAGTAAATGATATTTTAGCTTTAGCATTCCATTTTATTTTGATGTACTTTTTCAACATGTTGGTTATAGCTCTTAAAATTTTAGCTAAATTTGGAATAAACCTCCTTAGACAATTTATTCTACCAATGAAAGACCACTTAGTTTTTGTTTCTTGGTGGATCAATTTTCATAATATCGTCAATTCTACTTGGGTCGATTCAGATACCATCTTTTGAAATTATATGACCTAGTAGTTTACCTTCTTCTATACGAAACAAAGACTTCTTTGGATTCAAGGAAATACCAAATTTCCTACATTTCTCGAAAACTATTTTTAAATGAAACAAATGATCTTCATCAGTTTTGGAGAACACATTGATGTCATCCAGATATATCATAATAAATATATCCTTCTCATTTGCAAAAGCAATATCCATTTCTCTCTGGAAAGTTTCTCTTGCATTCATAATCCCAAAGGGCATTTTCACATACATGAAAATTCCCCATGGTGTTGTGAAGGTTGTTTTGGTTTGATCATATGGATGCACTAAAATTGGGTTATAACCTGAAAAACCATCAAGCAATGAAATTCTGCTAGAAACGACTGCCCTCTATAAAACATGATCCATCTTTGGTAAAGGATAATTATATATGAGAGAAAATTTATTTAGGTTTTGAAAATCCACACATAATCTTATTTCTCTAGCCATTTTCCTCACTGGTACCAAATTTGATAGCCATTTAGGAAACCTCAAAGGTACACTAATTTTGGCATCAAACATTTTCTTACCTCTTTTTCAATTAAAGGTAAGATAACATGATTCACCCTTCTCAGTTTCTATTTGAAAGGTTTCTAGTCCTCTTTGATCGGAATAGTATGTTGAATAATGTTGGTATCATAGGCCTTTAAATCTTCATATACCCATGCAAAAACATCAACGTATTGTTTTAGTAGATTAATGTTTTTTTTTTCTTCAAGAGGTAAAGACTTGGAAATATTTACAATCTTTGGATTATCTTTATTCCCTATATTATGGTCCTCAACTTCAGCTCCCTCAGGTTGCATTTATTGAGTCACATCATTAAAATTAAATAGTTCTTCAAGTTCTACCAAACCCCTTGGTATCACATTATCTTTTAACTACAAGATTTCAAGTTCATCTTGGTCCTTACTAATCTGATTCAACACAGTTTCATTTTTAACCTTATCTGCATTATTTTCTATATCAATATGTGAATTATCAAATTCTCCCTTTAACTGTGAAAAAAAATTCTAATTGTTTGTCACTGCCAAACACTTGCCAATATCTTATATTATAAGGGACAATAGGTCTATGTTTCACTTCAATCTCATATTTTTTATTTGGGTGGAAGGGAATCTTACATGTACTCATTGAGGTAGCCAATGCATTAGCTAAAACATTTTGACTTCTAGGAATCAAAGACAACTCATACTCTAGAAAACACTCCAAAAAATTCAAGACAACATTTTTGTAGGTTCTCAACCTAGGATGTTTAGCTGAATACTCACATTTAATTTGATTTATGATGAGTTCTGAATCACCATGTATTGAAATCCTTTTAGCTTCTGACCTCTTAAATACTTACAATCCTGAAATAAGTGCCTCATACTCAGCTATATTGCTGGTTCATTGGAAATTAAGCTTGTCGCAATATGCCTTTGATATGCTTAATTTTGAGTTTAAGACTCATACACCAGTCCCTGCTCCTTCCTTACTGACTACCCCATCAAAATCCATATTCCAAAGGGCTTCATCCTTTTCATTTTTTTTTTTTCAGTATTTAATTTCACATCCTCTGTTTTGCTTGATTTACTTTCCATATCTAACACTTCTTCTTCTAAACATATATCATTGTATAGAATGAAATAATCCATGTCTAAATGCACATAATAAAGTGGGTAATTACTGGGTTTGTGCTGGCTGCTTGACATATATTTCATCAGTGCTTCCTTGTACGAACTCATTTTTTTACCAAAGACAAGAATAGTTGCATATGTCATGTCCATCTGCAAGGTAACTTGTAACTCCCCCCCCCACCCCCCACACCCCCAAGATCTTGACAAGAGCATTCCATATTTAGGAGGTATATCAACCACAACAATATCCATGACCACACTCTTTGCTGGGATTTGGGCTAAAGTTACACATAAGTCCTTGATTATACCTAAGCATCTTACTTTGCTAGAAACAAAAGAGTAAATGTATTTATATCATCTTGTTATATCTAATCCCAGATTTTCCATAATGACTCTAGGCATGAGATTATGTGAAGCACTAGAATGCAACATGGCATTATTCAAAATGGAGTCATGAATGTTAAGGCTAACATAGAATGGTGGAAAACTACCATCTTGTGACTTCCCTTCAACATCTATAACAAATAATAATTTAGGTTGGTCATCGCGTAAGTTAACTGTATATATTCCCTCCTCTATCTTGTTTATGACTTTAGTTTTGTACACATCCTTTTCCATCAATTCAGTTACAAGAACAAAATTTTTAACCTTGGATAATTCATTTTCAATACTGAAAGAAGGTTGAGGCTTTTCTACTTCTTTAATACTTACATCTTGTTTTTGGGTAACTTATTTTAGGTTGTGATCCTTGTTTTGTGTTGTAGAAGGTGTATCAACGTGAATCTTCTTGGGAGGGTTTACTACAGCCTTTTTACTTCTGAAACTATATTGTTTGTGTACTTCCATAATAGCATTTTGATATCCATTTTTTTAATCATCTGATTCTGGAGGGATGACTTATGGCTGTGATAACAAGAAGAAATATTTTTCCTCCTTAGTTAAGAAACTAGTGTCTATTTCTCCTTACCCAAAAACATTAATCTGATTCTCTTCAGGCTCATCAGCTATTTCATTTTCTTCATTTGCATAATTCTCCTGAAAAGGAGGTTTAAGTTGTTGCTAATCTGCTGAGGCTTTTTGCTATCTTTGTTTAATTTGGGGTTGGTTCCTTATAAAATTAGGGTTTATCATCTAAGGTCCCCCTTGTGGTTCTCTTGGTGGATCTCTATCATTCAAACTCATTCTTTCCATCATCCTTTCCATAGTTTTAACTAAGGTGTCTAGTTTTTCATCTGCTGAAGAAGAAGAAGGTTCTTCTTTAATAGTCACCCTTCTTTGAGCTTTTAACTTTTCTCTTTTGGCCAACAAATTTTCTTATACAATAACATCATTTCTTTGCATTTCTTCTAAGGTAGATGGATTTCTCGCTCTCAATTGATAAGCCATATCATTATCAAATCCATTTGGAAATGAAATTAAAGCTATCCTGGCGGAGGTTGTATTGTTGTTTGAATATAATTGTAAATGTTGTTAAATCTAATGTAATAATCTTGAACTCCTTCACCTCAAGCTCTTCTTAAAATTTCATATTCTACAAGGATCTAAAGACGTTTATTTTTTATTTCCCATCTTGAAAGGAAACTTTGGTGAAATTGTTGTAGATCTGCAATACTACCTGTTGGCAATCCCCTGAACCATTTTCTAACTTCGCATGCTAAAATTTGTGCATGGAGCCTCATTTTCACATCATCATCATCAAATTATTCTAATTTTGAGAATTCATTCATCTTGTCTATGTGTTTCTGTGAAGTGATAAGTGAAGTGCCATCAAATTGGGTTATATGTTGTGCATAATTCTGTGGCATGGCATTCAATGGTGCTTGTAAAACCAAAGTGGCATAACTAGCCACCATGTCTGGAATATGAGAGGAGGATACAACTGTAGTTGTGCTTGATGTTAAGGGTGGTAAAGGAGGTGGAATTATGAATTTTTGAGTTGGTACAAAAGGAGTCTGGATGAGAGATGAAATGGGAACAATGGAAAAAAGTGAAACCATAGGAGGAGTCGGTGATGAGGCAGAAGAAGAAAAGGTAGTTTGTTGACCTGTAAATGGTTTATGAGTAGCCTGATTCAATTGAGTCAACATATCTTCAAGTTTTTCAAATTGTTGTATAGCATGTTTATCAGAATCTAAAATGATAAGCTTATGTGCTAAGATATGAGGTTTCAAAATAGTTTCATCAAGAACTGTCTCAGGGACAAAGCTTTATGATTTGTTTATGAAAAGACTATGCTCAAAGATTAAATCAAATTCAATATCCTCAATTGTTATAAAAAAATTTGGAAGTCAATTAGCTCTTGGCAAAGGATTATTGCTTGCTTGGCTTTTTGTAGAACTCTTCTTCCTAATCAACTTCTCAGGATTATTTACAATTTTAGGTGGGTTAGGATCTCAGTGGGATCTGGTGTAGATTTTCTTGGGAGCCAAATCTTCAAATAGATTATTTACAACTAGGTATATATACAAATTATGGGTGAAAAATAAGCCTAGATATCTTCTACTTCACTTTCGCTCATAGGAAATAACTTTGGAGTTTTGAAATCATTATTTACCAGGCGAAATATTTTGTTTTTAATTAGCTCCCCAGTATGGTCGCTAGAATATTAGCACTCTGTAATTTTCCTAGGCTGAGGATGAAAACTACAAAGGTAACCACAAAGCACTTTTAAAGTTGGGATCTAGCCCTTCCAGCTTAAGAGAGGGCTCTCTCTGTATGATTTAATTTTTGATTTCAAGATTTTACGCTACATATTGAATTTTGAGGTCAGTTTTTCAAACTTTTTGTTGAAAGATGCTAAAAGAGTCCATTGGGCATGGAGTCATAAACTTTTGGGTGATCAATTACAAATTGAAAGAGTAGTTCTAACAGGTCAGGGTAGGAAAAATCTTGGATCCTTTAAGACATATGATGTGGATGAGATTAAAAAGTAGAATATCAATTAAATATATAGCATATTGAAATGAATTTTATATTTAATATCATGAGAAAAACATTAAGAATGTTTCTAACAAGCCAGAGCAAAGTACAATTAAGTAAACTCAACTCTTAATCTTCTTGTAACAATCAGGAAGGGAAATTCATATGGGAATTGAGAAAAATGAGCAATTTAACATAAGAGAACACATCACCATTTGTTTGACACAATAATCTTGGAACAAAGTTGCCTCTATATTTCTGAAAATTGATTACTTTGAGTACAATCCACGACTTACATCAAGGTAGAACTCTTTTATTCATATATGTTCCAACTCTTTCTAAGTCTTATTACAAAATATTTATATACTTTCTATTGAACTAAATTCGAATTCCAAAAAAGTGAATTGATTACAAAATAATATCTAAAAAAGAGATATCTCTCTCTCTCTCTCTCTCTCTCTCTCTCTCTGTATATATATATATATATATTTCTAAAAAAGAACTAGAAAATAGGAATTCTAGACAAATTCAGTTGTTATGTTGAATCTTTGAAGGAGATTTATTGTTGAATGTAGTTATTTTCCATTCCCTTATGTTTGTCTTGTTGCCAAAATTGTATGTCTTCTATTTGTACTTATTCAACCAATTCCAGTAATTGGTCCCATCACTCTTCACCTGGGGTAGAAAAATTTACAATGTTTTTGAATCTTTCATCTACCTTTGTGTAGTTTTGGAAAGTTGGCTTGTTTAGAAACAAGTGATGAATCTCATGCTGAATTTTGAGATCAAATTGTAGACCTTCCAAGAGGGCCTCTCCACTGATAGCTCCCTTTGCCTTTGAAAATTTAGATATATCTATAGCTATGTTGCATAATTCATCCTAGTAATTTTCTAATGGAATCAATTTCCCATTAGAATTTCTGAGAGTTGGAAGTCCTTTCTCCTGCAACAAAGAAAAATTCTTATTAAATCTTCTAACCTGTAAATCCAATTCTTTGCACTTATTCTCCAACTGTACCATAATATTATTCTTAGTCAATACTCTTTTGACTTCCATTACTGTCTTTTTCCCGTCCTGAATATTTATCTCTTCAACCTCATCTCTAGTCTTGGAGTTTAACATTCTTATAATTTTTTATTCTTCTTCTACCCAGTGTTTAATATGAAGTTTGGTTTTTTCCACTATTTCTTTAACTCTTTGTACCAGTTCTTCTTGTTCAAAGATAATTTGAATGGATGGCCACAACTTTGTGACATTTGCATTGATATTGTGCCAAATGTTGCATTTGTCTTCTGCTAACATCTGAATTATGAGGGATTGATCTTCATACCTTTGAATCTACTAAATTAATTTGAAATTCTTTTTCACCTCTACCAAGTATGTATTGTGTGCTTTTTTTGTTCTTTCTTCCATCTTGGTGAGCACTTCTATTAATTTTTCCATTTCCTTATCTCTTAGTGATAATTCCCCTAAAGCTTGAGCTAGATTTTCTGAGGAATCTGAAGTTGATTGTTGTGTTGAAATAACTAATGTTGATGTACCTATTGTTGATGTTCCTGATACTAATGTTCCTGCTTCTTCCATTTCTATTTTTCCTTAGTAATGCTTCCATGTCATGTTCCATTTTCTAGATTTGAGCATTTTGTTCCACTACTATTGTGAACATCTTTTATTTCTCCATCTGTAGATTGGTGACTTCCTTAGCCTAAGGGTGTTATGTAGTTGGGAGCTTAAGTTGTTTCCTAAGGGCTTGAATATATGCATTCTCGTTCTTGATTATCTCCTCAGTTGCCTTTACATCACTAGGGTCATATCCTAGTTTAATAACTAAATATTATAAAGTCTTAATCTTGGTGTCTTTGGCCAGAGAAGACATTCTTTCAATCTTCAACTATGATTGCATATTATTTTGAGAGGTCTCCAATTTAGAAGTAGCCATGGCTGAGATGGTTATTGTTGTGTAAATAATCTCACCTGCTTTCTTATGCAAATCGATCTAATCGATTGCATAAACCTTCTTAGTATCATCTAAAAATATGGAGGCATTATAATCTTCATCGCTTTTGGGGGTTGGCACTATGGGTTCTAAAAAGGGCATTTGAAATTGCCCCTTTTCTAAGTCAAATGCAAACAACAATCTATGTTGAGTGGTGATAGTTTGCTTCCAGAATTTTGAGTATGTTGAAGCTTTGAGAGCTTAATTTTCCAACTTGATCTCCCTATACCTTGTAAAATTTCACTTCTTTGGTGGAACCTGAGAGGTAGAAGAGATTGGAGACTCAATTGTCTCTTCTACATATGGGAAAGGAGTGATAGGAGTGCTTGTCAAAACCATAGTAGTTTTCTCCTATGCATCCCTTTCTTCTGAAGACTCTTCTTGAATTGTGATCACTTGAGGATCAATATTATTATTAGATTTTGTAGTGATCTATGCATCCTTATTTATTCTCTTAAACATAAGGAAATTTGCAGCTTGAGTTTCTGATTCTGTAGGGGACATGTTCTCCCTTAGCCTCTTGATTTCTTTGTCTTTAGAAATAGGAGTTTGTAAATAATTTTGACTAACTAACTTATTTTTAGCCTCTTCTAATGTGCTTTTTGTCCACTACTCTTGGTTATCATATTTCTCTATGTTGAGCCTAGGTGTATGTGCATATAGAGTGCTTTTTTGTTCAACTCTAAGCTTCGAAATTATCCCTAAAGGATCTTAAGACCATTTGAAAGTTGGTTTGAAGTTCATATTCTTTAAAATTGCCTCCACTTCTTTTGTTGCTTCTCTGGTATTTATAATATAGGGACCTACAAAGTGTAATTCATCCATGTTCAACTATGTCTATAGTATTCTAAGGAAAAATTTCTCACTAACACAAACACTGCAATCTATAGGGAGGAAGCTCACACCCATAGATCCTAATTTTTGTATAGTTCTCGTATAAATACCAGTCTCCAGCCTTTTACTGCTCTGGAAGGTGCAAAACCTTCTTGGATTTTGGTGAAATTCTTGGTATCACATCACTACATAGTAAACATAAGGATGTGTGAAGAAACTTATCTACAAAATCAATATATGTATACTCTTCTGAGTTTCTTCTGATTAGAGAAGTCTAATGAATAATTGATAATGGGGTACCCTTCTCATCCATTTCTGCAATTGAAACTTGAACCTCTCTTCCTGGTAAAATAACATTAGATAAACCAAAAATGATTAGTGTTTAAACACACCCTCAACTTTAAACTTCAGAAATTTCTCATGTATGATATCCAATAGAAATTCATTGTAATTGAACATAACTAAAGGCTTTTTACCAACTGCAAATATAGATAAAAATCCTAAAACTACTTCATCAACCCGTTGGTTTGTATGATAACCTAATAACTGAGTAACCATAGAAATCACTTGTCTTGAAAATTCTGGGAAAATAGAAAGAAATTATGGGTGATTTGTCCTAGGAAACTCAACATTTTCAAGTAGAAAGCTTTTAAAGATGTGGGCTCACTGGGGGAAGGTAAATTTCTTATATATTTCCATTAGTGCATCGGTGGAAAATGGATGCATAGAGACCTGAGGATTTATCTGTAAGGATTTCAAATGACCTTTGGAGAAATGGAAAAGAGGACCTCATTGTTCTGGGCAATTACTATTTTTTGGCCGAGGAGGTATATGAGATGACACCAGGTAGAGAATTCTGGGAAAAAGTGAGTTTGAGGAAAGTTAAATTGAGGAAGAAAAGTCTCCCAATTATTTAAATCATAACTCTGATCTAAGTATTTTTGTTTTTCCCAATTATGGAGCTCATATAGGTCAAATTCGCACTGGGTTTCAGTGCTTTTATATATGGTATCAATCAAGGGAGTTTTATATAGATTGAAGACAGGGGATCACTCCTTTTCCTTTATGTGTCAAAATTTTGAATTAGAGAGGAGAAATTGAGGAGCATAGAATTACACAGGAGAAATGGAGGATCAAAGCTACCAGACTGTTTGCTTAATGGGAGTGACAAATAGAGATGGCTTGCAAATAGTGCTGGTAACTTCAAAATGCTTCGAGCTTGACCTGCCCAATTCAAATAAGAGTAGAAAGGGTAAATTTTTAGGTTTCTAAATTATAATGAGATTAATAGGCACTGTAGTGAAATTATTACTGTTTTCGGAGTGGGCTTATTAATTAGGAACGAATTGGTTGGCGAGAGGGATATAATGTCTAACGTTCATTTGCAATTTGGTGGGTGATTTGAAAGTTAATGATCGAGTGACATGGATAATAGGTGATGTGGATGGTAGGAGGGACAACAAGTGGGAATATGTGACTGGAGAAATAGAGGAAAAGTGGGCAGGAGGGAATGGCGTGGGGACGAAACAATGGAGCGAGGAGTGCGATGGCATTTTTTGGGGTGGGGGGTAGGAAATTTATAGTTTTAGAGGAGGGGGGCCTGAAATGGCTGAAAAGACACCTCGTCTCCGCGGGCAGTATTCAAAAAGTTTCTTTTTGGACCCCCCACCCCCTGGTTAAATGTCAATAGTGTAGGGGGGGTTTGAAGTTCATCCCCATCGTTGATCTGGGTAGGGGTGGGTCCGAAGTTCATCCCCTTCATTCATCCAAGCAAGGGTGATCTCTGCCTTCAGTTTTCACTCAAACTGTATCACAAGCCAACAACATATCACATCAATCTACTTTACTGACAATATATGTCAATTAATCCATGATCAATTAACATAAAATGATTGGCAGTAATATAAAATAATTATGGAGACATTTAAACAAGTGTATTTTTACCTTTGGGATTTTATTTTTTATTTTTCTCATATATATTTTTCTTTATCCCATTTTATTTATTTTTTATTTTTCATCTCTTTTTTATTTTTCTATTTTTCTTTCTTTTCTTTTTCTTTTGTTTTTTATTCTTCTTTCTTTT
>APFE031313376.1:178536-223377 GCA_000404065.3 Pinus taeda | reverse complement strand
ATTTAAAACAATGTATTATATTTTGATAATTGAACAATTTAAATTAAAACAATGTATTATATTTTGAAAAGATTATTGGTATTTTAATGTAAGCCAACAACAATCCTTAACAACGGAACATAGACAAAACATTCTATTACTCGAGGACTAAGAAGACCACAAATATTTACGCCGTAAGGCGTTTCCCTTTGAAATCCATCCCCCTTTTTGCCTACCTGTCATCCTTGGACATCGTACGATTAGATGTTAGACGATTACAAAGACTTGAACTATCAATCAAAATAGTTACAAATTTGTTGGAAGTGTTTTTTCGTTTCTTTATTGACTAGTCTTATACATACAACATATGTGAAGAGAGCTCATGAAGGGACATCGTCAGCGCCGCCCATTCCAGATGCTACTGCCACAGCTCTGCATTGCTTTTCTGGAGCAAAGGTGTTGTCTCCTTCTAATTGTAATGGAAGGATTCGAAGCATTTCACCCTCCCCATCGGTGGCTAAATCAGCCAAAAGAATGGTCTATTTCTTTTATCTGTGAATCTAGTTGGTTTCTTTGAGTTGGGACTTGGAATTTTCTAGGGAGTTGGTATTTTTTTTTGCTTGACCGTGTTTGGATTTATTGAAGTAACCCATTGGAATGAAATCCTGTCCTGCAAAATTTCTAAAGGTATATCGATAGTATCAGCCAATTGCTATGGCTTATTCTATTGTGTCTATTTCCAAAGGAGATTTATTATAAGCCACTGGGTTTTTTAAAATTCTAAAGACACCCAAAAAATGGATTCTGTTTGATTGATAATTTGTTGGGATTTAAATTATGCAGGTTTCGGCAGCATTTTCAGAGCAAGAGGTTGAATTTGCGGAGGTGTTGTTTGGATTTGCAAGCCACCCAAAAAATGGATTCTGTTTGATTGATAATTTGTTGGGATTTAAATTATTCAGGTGTTGGCAGTATTTTCAGAGCAAGAGGTCGAAGTTGCGGAGGTGTTGTTTGGATTTGCAAGCCAAATTACTAGTGCAGAAGAAAATTTAAATGATTTGAAGGCGGCCTCATCATCTTCTCCTTCTTTGCCTCCAAATGTTTCATGTCCTATGCGTGTATCATCTCCCATTTCTGCTTGTCCGTCCTAATTGGCTCAACTGACCGAGGGTATATTTGCCTTTCTTTTTATTGGCTGCAGTCTCATGCTTGATCTTATTTTTTCCTCATTGATTTTTTTAATTGAAATGTACTGAAATCTCTTTGCAGGTCCCAAGAAGAAAAGGCCTCACCCCACTAAGATTGATGAAATTGGATCCCTTGTTGCTCCTGCAACTGCACTCACTTGTTGTCAATCCATGGGGATGAAGATTGGTTCTTTTGACAATGTAGATGACGTCGGTGGGTTTACCAATGAAATTACAAATTTTTTTCCTCCTACAACTTCTGCAACTCAGAATCATACTACATATTTTTCCTTTGGTCAGAGATATGGAGAGCTAACCAGGGAAATAGTTATAGTAAGCGAAAACATTAGTGTTAAGTTTGAGGATTCAAATGTTGTTGCCCCCCTACTAGAGGCAAAAATGGTGGATATTCCTATAAAGGTGGAAGGCGTTTCTGAATCTGAAAGAAATCAGATAGAAGCAGAGAAGATTGATAGGTAGACTGATGTATTGCCATCTGAAAATTCAATAGGGAAATTTGAATCTCCAGTGATGTAAGTCTTTCAGAACACAGATGCACATGCATGCAATTTCCTATAGCTAGGATTTTTTTTTTCCTCTACTTCCTTAAGCTGCTTTGTTGTATTTCTGTCTGGATAGCTCTCCTTCAATTGTGGATGCTAAGACTACTTCTTTAGAGAAAATGGAGATAGACCCGATGGTATGTTTTTTTGTCAATTCAATCAACTTTTAATTTTTGATTTTCTCGATAGATAGGGAGGTGGTCTAAATAACTATATGATGGGTTTTTATTTAGGTACCTCCAGAGAAAGAAACTAACATTTTGGAGATTGACAATACCGTTGTTGCGGCGGATAGAGCCACTATTTAATTGCCAGCAGAAGGAACAATAAGAGTGCTTCACTTTCTTCATCCCACGTTATGTAGTGGTTTTTTGAAATATGGGATAAATTGCCTATAACAAGGATGAAGTATATTAGTGTATAAAGGTTTATTGCAGACGCTTAGGTAAGAATGCATGTCGTTACTGAAGTATTTCATGTAAATTCTGCTTTGTGATTGTAACAGATGGGAGTTAGTAGTGCATTTGAAGGAAAATCTATATCAGTAGATAAAGTAAGAGATTAAGAGAAAAGGGAAGATAGTTCAGAGTACAAAGAAGGGGAGAAGAGCTCTTGTAAGGGAGACATCATAGAGGGAAGTGTTGTTGAAAGACATATAAAGGTGGAAAACATTAAGGAAGAAAGTCAAGTAGACAGTATGCGAGGAAATGATAATGATTCAAGCAAATTATTGCCACAGAAGCAGGAGGTAATCACCAAGACTGATTCAAGAATGCAGAAACAAGAGAAACCTGGTTAGTGAAATTGCTCTTTTAGTGACAAGAGATTAATCTAAAAATTAAATTTATGGATTTTGTTTTCTTGCTTGTTTTCCATCTGAAAAACCTCTTCCATTAGTCATGGTCACGTTTTCATACTAATATATATTATCATGAGTTAGAGAGTCTATGATGTGTTTTATCTTATAAGTTGGCATGTGTTCTGTTTGATCATTCTTTTGTGTCTTCGATCATGGTTTCAGTATTCCTGGAGTATTCCTGGATATAGTCTTCCAATTGAGGTGTTATATTTGTTAAAAGATGTTCAAATTTTCTCATTTTATCATGTGATGAATCAGTGGGGATAATGAAATGAATGAGTTGGGATATTGGTTTTATGTTGTCCTTCATGAAATGTTTTTCAAGTCAGCATCTTTGAGACTTACCAATATATTCTCTTATGAAGGATTCGTGGTAGAAGGACCTTGAAAAGAGTCTCATTCCTCAGATTTTGGCAAAGATGATTAGATTTCAGAAATGACAAATCAAACACCTGTAACCATCAGTGTTGTTAGATTTATCACCAGCAAAATATAACACTGAAAATTCAAATTCACAAAAGAGTATTTCAGAGAAAAATCATTGTGATATTTGAGTAATATGGAGAACAACTACAGATCCATGCTACCAACATTTTTCTAGGGAAAATAACCTTGAAAATTGAAACCCAGTGACACCCTCTATGAAGAAACCAAAAATACCAGAAACCCTTATCTTCTCGTCAAATCTACCAAAAGATTCATATAACCATAAGTAATTTCAATACTCTTCCACAAGAATCCTTAGAAAAAATATCAGTCTTCAACAGTCCAAAGGTGAGAAATCTCTTCACAGATGAGTTATTGCTTTGAGTCACTATTTCCAATAATCCATCTTTCACAATCTTAGAAATGAACTGTGTATGCAAATAGCCACGCTTACAAAGATAGAATTAGATAGAAATGCGGGTGATGAATATGCAATATAAAACCAATCAATAGGATGCTCATTGCCATCATTGTTACAGTCATGCATAAGTTAATTTCATGCAATCAGTGTTACTCTTACAACATCAACAAATCATCAAGGATTTGTCACACAAGGTTCTTTTCCTGTGTCAAGGTCTTTAGCTATTAGTGCTATTGGTGAAGCTTCAGACCTAGGATCACAACTTGAAGAGAAGAAATTGGTAGAGCCTCCTAGTCTGAAGATAAATATCACAGATACCCAAAGAAAAGCTCGGTCTTCTCAAGTAATGGTGCTTCTATGTTTGCTACTGAGGCACGACAACACAAAATTGTACATTGCTTCCTTTCTATTTTTTGAGGGGCAATGTACACTCTGAGTACCCACTTGTAATATTAAAACAGTGAGCTCTAAGGTCAATATAATGCTCACACTTATTGAGAAACAAGAGTTGGAGATATTCAATAGACAAAGATGGAGATGGGAGTTTCAATGGATAATCTGCTTCAAACAATTTCATCTCACAGAATTAGGAATCGATTTCAATTATTATGCCTCTATATAATTCGTTATCTAATGAAGGATTTGTGGTAGAAGGACCTTGAAAAAAACCTCATTCCTCAGATTTTGGCAAAGATGATTAGATTTCAGAAATGACAAATCAAACACCTGTAACCATCAGTGTTGTTAGATTTATCACTAGCAAAATTTAACATTGAAAATTCAAATTCACCAAAGAGTATTTCAAAGGAAAATCATCGTGATAATTGAGTAATATGGAGAATAACTACAGATCTGTGCTACTAGCATTTTTCTAGGGAAAATAATCTTGCAAATTGAAACCCAACGACACCCTTTATGAAGAAACCAAAAATACCAGAAACCCTTGTCTTCTCGTCAGATCTACCAAAAGATTCATATAACTGTAAGTAATTTCAATACTCTTCCACAAGAACCCTCAGCAAACATATTAATCTTCCACAGTCCAAAGGTGAGAAATCTCTTCAGAGATGACTTATTGCTTTGGAACACTGTTTCCAATAATCCATCTTTTACAATCTTAGAAATGAACTGTGTATGCAAATAGCCACACTTACAAAGATAGAATTAGATAGAAATGACAGTGATGAATATGAAAAGATGTGGTTGAGTCATAGATTGCAGACTCGGAGGTTTACTTTATTTCTGGATGAAGTTTGGAGAGATGGTTCCTAGTTGATGGAAGAATTTGGTTTGTTACTGCTAACCCACCACTCCAACTCGAGACTTGTTGTAAGTTCAAGAAATCGGAAAGTCCTGTCAGAAATTAGAGTTGCGGAGACATCTATAATAAGAATGGGGGATTTGGTAGAAGAGGAAAACTGGCAGATATTTTTTATTCATCCTTTTCAAATTCGATGATTCAGTTAGGGCTTACTCAAGAGGTTCTTCTTCGGTTGTCCACACTCAGGGAAAGTGTTCAACCTTCAGCTAGTTCTTTTTTCTTGATTGGCATATCTGATTACAAGTTATTTTCTCACTGATATACAACCAATCAATAGGATGCTTATTGCTATCATTGTTACAATCACGCATAAGTCAATGTCATGCAATTAGTGTTACTCTTACAGCATCAACAAATGAACAAGGATCTGTCACACAAGGTTTCTATCTTGTGTCAAGGTCTTTAGCTATTAGTGCTATTGGTGAAGCTTCATACCTAGGATCACAACTTGAAGAGAAGAAATGGTAGAGCCTCCTAATCTGAAGATAAATATCACAGATACCTAAAGAAAAGCTCGGTCTTCTCAAGTAATGGTGCTTCTAAGTTTGCTACTGAGGCATGACAACACAAAACTGTACATTGCTTCCTTTCTATTTTTTGAGGGGCAACGTACACTCTGAGTAGCCACTTGTGATATTAAAATAGTGAGCTCTGAGGTCAATATAATTCTCATACTTATTGAGAAACAAGAGCTGGAGATATTTAATAGACAAAGATGGAGATGGGAGTTTCAATGGACAATCTACTTCAAATGATTTCAGCTCACAGAATTAGGAATCGATTTCAATTATTATGCCTCTATATAATTAATTCTCTAATGAAGGATTCATGGTAGAAGGACCTTGAAGAAAACATCGTTCCTCAGAATTTTGCAAACATGATTAGATTTCAGAAATGAAAAATCAAACACCTGTAACCATTAGTGTTGTTAGATTTATCACAGCAAAATCTAACACTGAAAATTCAAAATCGCCGAAGAGTATTTCAAAGGAAAATCATCGTGATAATTGAGTAACTACAAATCAATGCTACCAACATTTTTCCAGGGAAAATAATCTTGCAAATTGAAACCCAACGACACCCTTTATGAAGAAACCAAAAATACCAGAAACCCTTGTCTTCCTGTCAGATCTACCAAAAGATTCATATAACCGTAAGTAATTTCAATACTCTTCCACAAGAACCCTTAGAAAACATATCAGTCTTCCACAGTCCAAAGGTGAGAAATCTCTTCAAAGATGACTTATTGCTTTGGCTCATTGTTTCCAATAATCCATCTTTTACAATCTTAGAAATGAACTCTGTATGTAAATAGCCACACTTACAAAGATAGAATTAGATAGAAATGACGGTGATGAATATGCAAATATGTGGTTAAGTCAGAGGTTTGCTTTACTTATGGATGAAGTTTGGAGAGATGGTTCCCAGCTGATGGAAGAATTTGGTTTTTTGCTGCTAACCCATCACTCCAACTCGAGACTTGTTGTAAGTTCAAGAAATCGCAAAGTCCTGCCAGAAATTGGAGTTGCGGAGACATCTATAATAAGAATGGGGGATTTGGTAGAAGAGGAAAACTGGTAGCTATTTTTTTTCATCCTTTTTGAATTCCATGATTCAGTTGGGGCTTACTCACGAGATTATTTTTTGGTTGTCCACGCTCAGGGAAAGTGTTCAACCTTCATCCAGTTCTTTGTTCTTGATTGGCATATCTGGTTACAAGTTATTTTCTCACTGATATGCAACCAATCAATAGGATGCTCATTGCTATCATTGTTACAATCACGCATAACTCAATGTCATGTAATGAGTGTTACTCTTACAACATCAACAAATCGTGAAGGATCTGTCACACAAGGTTTCTGTCCTCTGTCAAAGTCTTTAGCTATTAGTGCTATTGGTGAAGCTTCAGACTTAGGATCACAACTTGAAGAGAAGAAACTGGTAGAGCCTCCTAATCTGAAGATAAATATCACAGATACCCAAAGAAAAGCTCGGTCTTCTCAAGTAATGGTGCTTCTAAGTTTGCTACTGAGGCATGTGAACACAAAATTGTACATTACTTCCTTTCTATTTTCTGAGGGGCAATGTACACTTTTAGTAGCCACTTGTGGTGTTAAAAAAGGGAGCTCTGAGGTCAATATAATGCTCAGACTTATTGAGAAACAAGAGCTGGGGATATTCAATAGACAAAGTTGGAGATGGGAGTTTTAATGGGCAATCTGCTTCAAACAATTTCAGCGCACAGAATTAGGAATCGATTTCAATTATTATGCCTCTATATAATTCATTCTCTGATGAAGGATTCGTGGTAGAAGGACCTTGAAAAAACCTCGATCCTCAAATTTTGGCAAAGATGATTGGATTTCAGAAATGACAAATCAAACACCTATAACCATCAACGTTGCTAGATTTATCACCAACAAAATCTAACACTGAAAAATCAAATTCACCAAATAGTATTTCAGAGGAAAATCATCGTGATAATTGAGTAATATGGAGAAGAACTACAGATCCGTGCTACCAGCATTTTTCCAGGGAAAATAATCTTGCAAATTGAAACCCAACGACACCCTTTATGAAGAAACCAAAAATACTAGAAACCCTTGTCTTCTTGTTAGATCTACCAAAAGATTCATATAACCATAAGTAATTTCAATACTCTTCCCCCCGGCTGCGAGTGTTTAATATGCTATTAAATGCGGGGGCGGCCTCATTACTGGGCAAGTGGCCGCCCATATCCGCCAGATGGCCCGATGATTCGCGAACCAACCTCCTCTGTCCGGCCAGGATTAATGCAACCATTAATGCGAGTGGGAGATCGGCTGTCCGCAGCATTATAACCGTCGACTGCCTCGGCCCGCAGGTGTAAGGTGAGCAGTTGGAGTGTGTTGGAATGGTTAGCGTCTGGAATGTTGTTTCTTGGGATGTTAAGTCTATGTGTTGTTTGCTCTGGTCTTGGATGAGTGAACTGTGGTTACGTGTGCCAAGATTTATACCTCGGCCCTCTGCACAGAAGGCCTTGGTCTTTACCTTGGGACGCCAGGACATTCTTGTCCACCCGCTCCAGCTTGTTCTAGTCACTGTGTGCAATTTGTCCATTGGTGCTCTGGGCGATACTCAGCTTCAGTTTCGCTGGGTCCCTATGTGCAATTCGCCCTTCGGCGCTCTGGGTGCTACGCGGATTCAATTTATCTACGTCCCTGTGACCAATTCGCCCTTCGGTGCTCTGGGTGATACTCGGCTTCAGCTCATTCGAGTCCCTGTGAGCAATTCGCCCTTCGGTGCTCTGGAAAAGTCTCGGCTTCAGCTCAGGGTGGTAAGTCTTGGCCCTCACACTTGCGTTCTTTCAACGGTTTATTATCTTCTTTGTAAGCTTCTGCATTGGTTCAAGGCTCTCTGTGGAGAAGAGCAAACGCGGTCTCTGGGCAGCATTGTGTGTAGTTTTGTTTCAGGATGCCGCGTGAAAGGCAATGCCTCATTAGTAGGTGGGGTGGTTCAAGGGGAGGTGCAAGAGGTCGAGCTTCCTCGCCACGATCCTCAGCCTCATTCGACTCCCCCTCTGAAGAAATTAGTTCCCCTGGAGCTAGACGGGGACGTGGCAAAGGAAGAGGGCGGGGAAGGGCAGCGGCGTGTCCGTTCGGTTCTCATCCCTCCACCCACTTCCGGTTTCCATGTGCCCTGGACAATGCCATTTACTATGTTTCAGTTCGCATTGAAAAATGTGATCACGCAGACAGGCCAGAGGTCCCAGCGGAGCCACGGCCACCCTCGCCTGTTCAGTGTCCGCGACTGCAGCCTGCGGAAACCTCGGGTGCGGTGGCGGGAACAATGGCTGGAACAAGCAAGCCTGCAAAGAACGATGCACCATATACAGACTCGAGTGCTTTCGATCAGTATGCATATCCAGTGGTGGAGGAGCAACCATCCACCTCCGTGGATGCTTAAGCCTGTTGCTTGGTTGTTTTGGCTGTTTTGGAGACAACTCTTTCAGTCTCAGTACGTCGACACAGTGGTCACAATGCATAATGGGGGTCAGTCAGTCCTGTTTTTTGGGTTGATTCACGTCGAAGTTTGTTTGTCTGTTAGGTCTGTAGTTATGTATGTGGGTTCTTCACTGTTTGTAAGTTCTTCCCTCGCTTCGGCAGGGATTGGGAGTTTATCGCATGTGTCCAGTTTCATATGGGTTCTGGTTTGGGGTTAGTGGACAGTCTCATAGTCCTTCAGTCTCTCAGGCTCGATTTCAGTCATAGTATGCCATACTGTTCAGATGTAGCCAGCTCATCATGGCGGATGTAAAACATTTTGTACTCTTTTTGTATAATATTAGAAGTAGCATGAATTACACAAAAAAAAATTCAATACTCTTCCACAAGAACCCTCAACAAACATATCAGAGCATGTGTCATTGATAAGGGCCGAAGATTTCAAAAAGGGGTTTTGGACAACGGCTAGCACATGTTTCCTAGGAAATCTGTAGATGTAATTAACTTGAGAAGTTTGATCTGCAGACATAATTCATATGAGAAGTTTGATCCACCTACAAAAGAAGAGAGACAGTGAAACAAAACATGACATAGCCTTATAAATTTTAAACCCAACAAGCCATCGAAACCCTATTAAAAAATAAAACAAAAACTTTTCAAAACAATCATCAATTTTCCAGAAATCCTTCAACCGCATGGAAGAATCATGCATTTGATATGAATTTTCACCCTCACGCACACTGTGTCTTTGTATTGTCATTAATAAAACATAATATAATTATGGGTTTGGGTTTAGAAATTGTCAAAAATAAAGAGTTCAAGTTACCAAGATGAAAAATAAGAGTCAACCTTAACAAATATCCCTGGACTCCTGAGCTGAATAAAATCCAATGACAATACCTATCTTGTGTCTTAATTAGCAAGGCCCATAATTATGTGCAATATAAATTCTCTTACATGAATAAGAAGGAGAAAAATAGAATTCCACATAAGAGACTAATTATTTTAATTAACTAAATTATAATAGAAAGTAAATTAAATCACCTTTATTATTATTTACAATGATTTTAAAACATACTTTCAGTGTTACAACTATTATTTTTTTATGAATATATGTGATTTAAAAATAAACAAATTCAAATTAAAACTCATTTATTATGATTTTAAAGCATACTTTGAGTGTTAAGCAACCATTAAAATTTATGAATAAATACTCAAATAAATAAAATTCAAAATTAGAGTAGAATTTTTTTTGGGATAAAGTTATGAGATGCAGAAGATTTGTTGTATAATCCCAACCATGGGTATGATACAAGAGAGACTAATTATTTTATTAATTAAATAATAAACAAATTAAATTATGATTTAGTTCTAATAATCATCTTTATCTTATTAGATTGTTTACTATGATTTTAAAGCATACTTTCAGTGTTACACAACCCTTAATTAATTTTTAGGAATAAAAGTGACTTTAGAAATAAATAAATTCAAATTGAAATTAAATTACTATGATTTTATAGTAAATTCAAATTAACTCACATGTACAATTTATAGTGTTCTTCCTACCTCTCCTCTCCTTTGGCTATAGCTTTCCCATTGAGCAACTCGGTAGCTTCATAGTGATGAACAACGATTTATATGCAATATTAATTCAATAATTAATAAAAAATTGTGTGAGGCACCCTAAATCAATTTCATTTCTACTACATCTCTATATTTCATTTAAATTTTCCTATTCCCATGTCCTAATTGTTCCTCAATTTATGCCTTAGAGAGTTTCCTTTACAACATTTGATACAAACACTAGTTATAAAAAGCTTAAAATATTTCCCCGTTTTGCATGTCGGATTATTATCCAAACTGTAACTAAAAAAATAAACAAATAACCAAAAATATTTCAAAAACGACCGCCGATTTTCAGGCATTGATTCCGCCCGACTAGGGGTGAATTTCACAAATATAGGACATGGGTTTTTCTCCCAGTGGCCCCAATTGGTTTGACATGCATGTTTTCGGCAAATTTTTGTGTCAATAGGGAGAAAATACGCAAATTTTTGTGTCAATAGGGAGAAAATACGATTTCTTCTAGAGCTAATTTGAATCACGCAAATTCAGAACATGGATTTTCTCACCAACCACCACAATTAGCTTCCTCGCGAGAATTTTCACGATCCATTGTACCATGTGGAAGAATTGCACGGTCTTTCTGGAAGTGTTTTCCCTGGTTACGCCCAGCCAAAAAAACCATTAGTTTCGTAATTTTTAAAATAAAATTGTTTGTGTAGTTTTAATTTGATCAAATTAGTATACTTTAGCTTATAATATTATATATAGTTGTATTGAATTTGAATACACTTTGTATTAATTTTAGATTTGTTTTAAAATTACTTTATTTAAATGTAATATAATATATATTTTTATTATTGAACTTTTATTTTGGTTGTGTGTTATATGTATGTAGGTTAGCTTTTTTGTTTTTTCCCTTCGGTTTTTTTTTTTTTTTTTTTTTATTTTGTAAATGACTTTTAGTTAATAATATTTTGTGATTTGGATGGCTTGTAAAAATGGAAGATTTAGATTGTAAGGAGATGGATGAAAAACAAATTCAAAGGAAGAAGATAATTTTTTTGGATGTTCATAAAAATATTGCTGATGTAAACCAAAGAGGGGGAGGCTTATGGCTGATAATTATTTGGATGCATATACAAGTATTGTTGATGTAAACCAAAAAGGGGGAGGCTCATCTCTAAGAAGAGAGTGATTTTGATTCCTCTCTACATTTTTATTTTTCTTTGTAAACTTACCTTTTCATGAGGAATAGTAATAGAGATGCTGCCAATAGTTGATAGATCAAGGCTTGTAAGGAAATCGTGATGAGTGAATTTTGACTATTGGATTTAACTTTGTATGAAGTTTGTCTAAAGAAAATAAAATTCATTTTCAGATTTTCTCACCGTAGGTTTTTGTAAGTTTGTAACTTTGCTTCATGCTTTCTTTAAAACTTTATAATCAGAGCCTTGGGCAATTTCTTTGTTAAGATTTTCATAACTTTATAATATGATCTACCTACTATGAATTGATTCAGTTTATATAAGTATAAAAGGTGTTTTGTAGTGATCATGATTTGCATCTAATTCATATGCAAGAGCTTGGATGACTTTAAAGATAAATTAAAGTTACATTTTCATCATTTGCATATACACATAAGCTTAACCAATTTATATCATTTTACTCCTGAAGGATAGGTGTTTCATTTTTGTTTATGGTAATTTGATTGCATTTAGATCAGGCATAGTCTAATTTCTTTTTGTGTTTAATTTTTTATCATTCCAAAGACTTAGCTGAGCAACAAACTAAACCTCCTTTTAAGGAGTGAAATCATTCCTTCACATTAACGCTAGCTACACCAATTTCTAGTCATTATTATTCTTTTGTATATATGTACAATTGTATAGATTAAAAGTAGTTCCATTCTCATTTCATATATTTCATTGTATGCATTTAGGATAATCGTAGGTTTCCCTTGCCTTTTCCTTTTGCGAAAGGAAGAGGCATAAGGCCAACGGATCCTTTAAACCCATCGAGAGTGGCCATCCCAAATATATGGGGTTGTGTGAAGAGCCTTGACATGGGTCGTTTCTCATTTGTTGACATAGGCATGTCAATCCCTGCGTTAACAAATGAAACATTAATTGATTAAATCATTTAACTTGTCGCCTATTTAATTTATATCTTTAATTCTTCTTGTGTCATCCCATATGTGCTTGAAGGCAGGTTAGAAGGAAAGGTAATTTGTGGGAGTCTGTATTGTATTATTTTATATGACTCACGGCTCCTGATTTAACCCCTATATGCAAGGATCTATTTGATTTTCCATTACCTAATATACATCGTAAGATAGTTAAATACAAGTGTAAATTTAAATTTGATGGTGAGGATTGCTCTTTAATTGCTCTTGTACATCTTCGTTGTTTTATATTTAATTGTAGAAGTTTGGGAGAATTGGCAGTCAGTGTATTGTGTAGGTTATGTCCTTTGACTTTTCACGAAGAAATTTTTAATTGGTTCAAAGCATTGCCATGCAAATATATTAGTACATGGAGATACTTTGCTAAAACATTTTATCATGCACATAAAAACTATGACTTTGATACTTTATGTTTCGAAATTGATAGCTTGTACATGTATGAAAATGAATCATTGCAACATATTTTCTCTAGGTTTCTAGTACTTTGTTGGATATTTCATTTACAGGATTTACCAACAGGACACGACCTGACTTTATGGTTTCTGAAACTTCCACTTTCTAGTTATAAATATAATAATCAAAATAATTCAGATTGCCCCAGGGATTTGAAAAATGTTGAGCCTATGATTAGTCATGATCCCGTTTGTGAATATTTATTGTTAATTGGAAAATATGATTTCCCTTCACAATCACCTTTAATCGGTATTGATCTTCCACTATGAAAACAATATGAACTTCATTTAGATTGTATATCTTAAGAAGAAAGAATTCCTAAAATCCTTCCTTGTCCTCATTGTAAAGAGGATAGTCCAACAATAAAGGATATAGAGTTAACTAATGATTATGCCTTTGATGTGCCTCCCCTAGAAGTTGATCTTGAATTAGTTTGTATAATTTTGATAGAAGATTTATCTAGAAAACGTAGTGTATCTAATAGTTTCATGAAAGAGTTGACACTTCAGGAAAATCATGTATTCTTTGGTACTCATTATCTATTGTATCCTGATTTATTTTCTAAAAATTTTACACATGATAATGGTATATTTAATCTTCCTATTTCAACTATTGAGTGTTTTGATTCAGATTCAAATCACTGAAGAAGACTAGTATAACCGACTCCAAGAAGCTATGCATGAAACCAAGGTTGAATATAATCCATCCATTGTTGAGTCTCTTGCTTATCCTTTTTAGATGCACATGAAGCTAATTCTCTTCAGGTTATGTAAGATGGAGAAGTTTTTTATGCCACTTATCAGGATGATATGTGCAACATATCTCTCCAAAATTCCTTAATCGTGTCTTCTCCCAATGATTATATTTTGCCTTAGGTTTCTCATTTAACTTTCAAAGATGTTTATGTTCATTAGAGAAATTTTGAGGTGAACAATGGGCCTCAAAACAAAAATATACAACCAAAATCGTCTTTATAAGAAATAATAGGATTCAATATGATGATGTCAACCATGGGTGATGATTCACCTTTTTTGGAGTAAAAAAGTAAAAAGATAAAAAAAAAAAAACTATTTTTTCAACTTGTATTTTCAACCTTCCACCCTACGATTTTACTCAAATTTAAAGTGAGAACTTGTTGGATGAAGAATTCAATTCCTCGTCGAAGGAGTACCCATGTAGCATACTTTCAATGGACCCTGATATAAGAAAAATGAGAAATACATGAAATAACGTGACTGTAATCATGTTTTTCATGTTTTTCTCATTTTTATGTAACAAGGTCCATCAAAAATATGCAACATGGGTACTCGTTAGATAAATAATTAAATTTTGCATCCAACGAGTGCTCATGCTTGAAATTTGAGTCAAATCACATAGAGATATTTCAAAAATACGAGTTGAAAAAATAAGGTTTTATTTTCTCCCTCTAAAATTTGATGATGCAATCTAATTTTATTTTATTATTTCTACTATTATTTTATAATATTTCTTAAGAGGCTCATTTTATACCTCAAATTTTCTCTAATAAGTATTCCTCATGATGAAATTTCTTCAAACACTTTTATTCCTTTTCAGGGTTCTTTTCTTGTAAATGTATTGATTTTCTAACTTTCTGAAGAATTTTCAAGAGAATGGGGCACTTCAATCAGGGTCAATGGTTATGTCAGGTATCCAGATTCTGTATTCAATGTTAATATGTCATCCTCTACCTTCAAGAAACATAAAAAGTTGGGTGATGCATCAAACTTTTCTACATGGAAAGTCATATTGGAAATCATAGCTGAAAGCAATGCTGTGCTATAATACATTCAAGGAAGGATGCTCGATCCTCCAGAAAATTCTTATGCTTCTCTCAAGAACGAGTACAAGAAAGGTGAGTCTAAAGCAAAGAAAATTATAGTTGATGGTTTACAAGATCATTTACTTGGTTATGTTGGGAATTTAATAAAGTCTAAAGATATGCATGGGAAGATAACCGACATGTATGAATTCAATAACCTAAATGAGATCATCACCTTGAAAGATCAACTCAAGGAAACTAAGATGAACAAAGGGGAAGTTGTCCAATCTTACATTATGAGGATCTTTCGTCTTAGATATCAATTGCAAAGAGTTGGAGAAAATGTACCTGACAGGGAGCTAATAGTTGTGATTCTCTGAAGTCTCCCCACTCTTTGACAAACCTTCATTACTACTATCAGCAACAACAATTTACTTTCGTCATATAATGAAATTGTTCAAAAACTCACTCAAGAAGAATCTAGAATGATAGGAAAAGGAAGGATTCAAAATCATGAAGAAAAAGAGCTCATTGCATACATCACTCATGGCAAAAGAAAGAGGATAAGAAGACATTCATCAAGGAAGCACCCTTCAAAAAATACAAAAAGAAGGAATGGAAGATCAACATCTCATGTTAAATGCTTCAATTGTTACAAGAAGGGTGATTATGAACGAGACTGTCCTGAGAAAGTAAAGAGGTCACCCTGCAACATTAGAGGCAACTACGATAAAAAAGAAGAAAATACAATCAAAGAAATAATCATGATAGAAAATATGATAAAAGAAGAATAGAATCCTCAAGCGACTGTGAAGAATATCATCCTCCTCAAAAGAAGTCAAGGGCTCCCAGGTATAAAAGTAATGCTGTAAATAAATCTAAACACATTCTCATTTCCTCTCTTACTAGTTCTTCTCCATCGAATTCGTTGGATAGTTGGTTGGTTGATAGTGGGGGCACTCATCATTTCTCTGGTTATAAGGAAGTCCTCTCTAATCTAGTAGAGAGGGAGACTAAGCTAAAGATCATTCTTGGAGACAAATCTACTAATCCCATGAAAGGTTTTGGGTCTGTCAAATTTTAGTTGAATTATGGGAAATCATTTCTGCTACATGATGTTATGTATGTACTTGGGTTAATGAAGAATTGGGTACCTATATTTGCATTGGAAGATAAAGGGATGAGGGTTTCCTTCATCAACGGTAAATGTTAACTTGGTCTGCTGATTCATGTATGATGGATGCCTTCACACTAGGATCAAGATTTGAAGGACTCTATGGGGTCATTGGAAGACCTCTCCAAGAATTGGTTCATAATAGTAATCATTTGAGTGAATTATGGCACTGAAGACTAGCTCATATTCACTATGATGCCCTTCTGGAATTGAAGAAATTGGTCTCTGGTATTCCTGATGTTCAGGCCCATCATGATGGAGTTTTTCTAGGTTGTGCAAGTGGAAAGAAAACAAGGGGACCATTTCCCTCTAGTAAGAACAAGACAAATGACATCCTCCATCTCATTCATTTTTATATATGTGGTTTAATGCTTGTACATTCTATTGGTGGCCATCTCTACTACATTACCTTTATTGACGAATTCCCAAGAAAGACATAGATATACTATCTTAAGCACAAGGATGAAGCCTTTGAAACATCAAGGAGTTCAAAGCCTTAATCGAAAATAAATTAGGAAATAGAATCAAAATCTTCAGGTCCGACAATGGAGGAGAATACATGTCAAAAAAATTTACAGCATTTTACAAGAAATATAGAATCAAGAAGGAAATAATTGTGCCATATACTCCTGAACATAATGGTCTAGCTGAAAGGAAGACCCTGTCTATATTAGAAGCTACCTGTGTTATGCTCCATGATCAAAAGGTGCCAAATTTCCTTTGGGCTGAAGCTACCTCGAATGTTGTATATGTTCAAAACAGGGTTTCTCATCAAGCATTAGAAAACAAGACTCTTGAAGAAATATTCACAGGCATTAAGCCTGATATCAACCATCTTCATGTATTTGGATGCCAAAGGACAAAAGGAATAAATTGGAAGCTACTAGTAGAAAAGGTATGTTTGTGGGTTATTGTGAAAATTCTAAAGCATAGAGAATTTATATTTCTAGTTAGAGGAAGATCGAAATTAGTAGGGAAATAACATTTGATGAAGATGCAACTCTTGGAAAAGAAAGAGATCTTCCTCCACCTCCTCCTCCCAAGGAAGAGAGTGATGAATGGGATATTTTGGATGGTCCGTTCATACCTAAGTTCGATATGGTTGATGATCCCATAGAGCCTATGGATCCATTAGATCCTCCTCCAAGTGATCCTCCCTCTAAGGAGACACAATATGGCTCCGTGATACTTTATAGGATATCGAAAGAAATGTCCCCGTTCATAGATCATTTAGAGAACAAGTTTGGAAGGATGTTATGGTTGAAGAATATGAATCTATTATGAAAAATGATCTATGGGATGTTGTACCTAAACTGAAAGGGAAGTCTATTGTGACTTCAAAATGGCTATTTATAATCAAACATGGAATTGATGGCAACATTGATAAATATAAAGCAAGGTTTGTAGCTCGAGGCTTCTCTTAGAAAGAGGGAGAAGATTATGATGACATATTTTCTCCCGTAGCTCGATATACAACCATTCGTTCTATATTTTCTCTTGCTAATAGTTAGGGATGGACTCTTCATTAGATGGACGTAAAGACCTCATTCCTTCATTGCATGTTACAAGAAGAGGTATATGTCGAACAACCATAGGGATTCAAAGTGGAAGATCGAAGAACACATGTTTCCAGTTTGAATAAGGCATTGTATGGTTTGAATCAAGCTCCTTGAGATTGGTATGCACATATTGATAGTTACTTAGTGAAGCTCAGGTTCACAAGAAGAAATGTTGATCCCAACCTCTACTTCAAGATAGTCCAAGGTATGCCATTGATTTTGCTTTTATATGTTGATGATCTATTTTTGACAGGTAGTGAGACTCTGATCATCGAATGTAAGAGGAATGTAGACTTTGAGTTTGAGATGAAATACCTTGGTCTGATGCACTACCTTTTGGGCCTTGAGGTGTGGCAAAATCTTGGTGAGATTTTCCTTCCACAAGGAAAATATGGTGTAAAGTTGCTAGAAATATTTGGAATGACTAAATGTAAATCCATGGTTACACTGATGGAAATGAACTTCAAGAAGCTATTTGGATATGTTTCGGGACTAGACTTAGAAAATTCATCCCAGTATAGACAACTGATTGGGGTGCTGATGCTCCTTGTGAACACCCATATAGACATAACCTATGCAATAAACACAATGAGTCAATTCATGACCGAGCCCTACCAGACACATTGGATAGCTACTAGACACATATTGAGATATTTACTTGGGTCGATCACACTTGGCCTGAGATATTCTATAGGGAATGTTTAACTTCATGTATACATTGATTTTGTTTTGGCTGGAAATGTTATCGACAAGAAAAGTACATCTGGATGTCTTTTTAGCCTTGGATCTTTCATGATATCCTATATGAGTAGGAAACAACGATCTGTAGAATTGAGCATAGCTGAAGAAGAATACATTGTTGCTAGTATAGGTAGCTGCAAAGTAGTCTGGTTGATGAAGCTCTTTGGTGAGCTATTTGAGCAAGTCCTAGATACTACAATGATATACTATGATAAGAAGAGTGTAATCCATTTGGCAGAAAATCCTGTGTTTCATGACAAGTCCAAGCATATTGAGATTCGATATCACTTCATCCATGACATGATGTAGAGAGGAGTTTTCAAGTTCCATCACATATCTATATATGAACAAATTGTAATTATTCTCATCAAGGCATTACCAAAGAGAAAGTTCTCAGTTTTCATAGAACAACTTGGACTAGTGGACGTAGCCCCTTTGAATAAGGGGCAATGCTGATCTAGGACACTGAGAAAACTCTTCCTGCCTTGCTTGAGCTCCTAGGGTGAGGAATTGAGATACAAGGCTCTTAGGGTTGAGGGAACTATGGACAATAGGTCGTTACCATATCTATTACCCAGGGTTGAAGAATGCTTCTCCCTTATTTTTATAGGGTTAGAGAATGTTGCTTCCTTTCTTGGTCTTTGCAAAGTATACCCCCAGTTGGCATCATACCCACACACAGGCCAACTTGATGGGAATACCGCTCCTCATTTTGGCCAACGAGTTGAGAGTGTATTTGGGGTGTACAAACCAAGTCAATTATGATACAAGTGTTCTACCACATGACTAATGAGGGTCATTGTTGGGAAGATCACTAGGCAATAGGATTGGGTTGAGGATAATATCCCCCGATGAGATTCCAAGGTTGAAGATGTGCTCCCCTATATGATATATTATCCTATTTCTCAGTATGGGTGGTAGAGATTTCTCCCCGATTCTTCTTCTTCTAGATACGAGAAATTTTCAGTGGATAGAGTAGAGCAGAGATAGTCAAATCATCACAAGATGATGCAAAGATCAACTACCAGATATTGGGAGGTGGAGTTCTTCCTAGTTGAGAAGGAGTGTTAATTTTTGAAACTAGGGTCAAATTCCACATTAGAAAACTCATATGATCAAGATGATTCTTTCATTAAATTCCTCTTTTTAATAGGACCAAAAATGACCCAAAGATCACCTAATTTGGTTAATAGAAAGTTAAGTTTTGAATTATTTTATTCATACATTCATTATAGAATGGGTCAGCCTATTGTAGCGGCTGCAACACCCTCCAAAATTTTGGCCTGCATCCAAATTTTAGAGACTTCCTTGGTTTTTTTCCCTTGATGGTAACAAACATTCAAGCTCATCTCATGAGCTCTTGTCAATTTTTCACACCCTTTTTGCTTGATCAGTCATTGGTCATCTTTTGGCATGTGGATCGTTATGTCATGCTTGTGAGTTTTTTTTTGGAAATTTTGAAGCTTTCTGTTTGTGTCTAAGAGTTGTTTTCCCTTTGTTGACATCAGTTTCACTCACACACAAAGTTGTAAACATTTTCTCGAAATTGTCGTCACGGTCATTCAAAGGTATATTTCAATTTTCGCACTTGTCGCTCTTAACTTTTGAGTCAGCCTCACTGAGAACATGTTGTCTTGTCAGTTTGAGGTGTCTTGTCATCGAGTCATGCTAAGTGTGTGATCGCGTTGTCATGTATGCACAAGTACACTTGCTTTCACACTTAGTTAGTTTTCTTCAAAATCTGTCGACCGGATAACCCTTTATCAACCAAACCTAATATCAATGACCTTGCACTGCTACCCAGAACTCCATGGAGCTTGAGGATGTCCTCCAGGAAGCCTACAATATACAATTTTGGAAATTATCTAGCTGACTGACTCCCAGAACTACACAGAAGTTGTCCCAGAATCCAATCCATTTTGTGCTTCCCGCAAGATCTCCCATCAAACCTCCCATTGGTCAATCTGAGAAATGACTTGAGTTGTTACCTAGGGATATACTAATCTCCAAAATTGTGTAGATCTATCATTCATCAACCCTTCCCCCCACTCTACAACCAGTTGAGGAATTGCAGAGATCTTTCCTTCATGAACCCTTCTTCTCCACTCTATAATTAGCCCAGAAACTGCACAAAAATGTCAAGTAGGCTTCCCTACTGACCTGCTCTACTCTCACTCTAAAAAATGTGCAGATCTAGCTGCCACCAACCTTGTTTGCCTGCATTGCAATCAACCTAGAAATTGTATAGAATTGTTTGGGCCCAGACTGTCTCCCAGGATTGCGCAATTTCCACCAACATCTCATGCAACCCGATCTTTTCCTCCTCTAGAAAACTACACAAATTTTTCTGCTAGTGCCTTCTATTGGCTGCACTGTCTTCCCTAGATAAATTATATAGATATGAGCTAGATGGCCTACTCATTTTCCCCTTAAAAATTGCATAGATTGATCCAGCAGTTCCTCGACACCTTGCTTGGCCTTCCTCCCAGAAACTACGCAATTTTACCTCCTAGTTGGGTTTTGCCCCACATTTGTCACTGCTATCCTAGATTACGCAAATCTGCCTCCCAGTGAAATCTATTCAGTTCTTCCCAACAGTGCTCTAGAGCTTCGCATCCCAGCCTGAGATGTGCTTTGCGCAGTTTTAGTGCCTTTTCCCTCTCCCGGTCACCTACACTGAAACAAAAAACAATGCACCATGTTAGACTAGGAGATTTATGGATTTGATGTCATCTTGTCATGAGTGATTGCAGGAATAGGTACATCGATAAAACATCTCATGACGATGAATGGATGGAAAAGAGGCACATGCTAGAAGAATTTCTCGCAGTCGAACGAACACATGAATCACATCGAGCAAGCGAGCGAAAGGGACGCATTCACATGTACCACTAGGAAAATACCAATACCATCAAAGACCCCACACAATTTTACATGCGAACATGAAGAAATATTACATCAAGAGCATACCATCAGTCAACAACACAATAGCTCGACATTGACACCATAGTCAGCCAATACATGTCAGCAACGTCATGTCAATTTGTGTCATGAGATGTCTTGGCCAAATCACTACTATGGGCCATACTTGTTGTAATTAATGTATTTTAAAGTGGAAGTCCAAGAGACCCACATATGAAGTTGAAGAGTCATGTAAAGTTGAAAAGTCATAAGAAGTCAAATGGGCATGAGGGAAGTCAAAGAGTCACAAGGGTCAGTTATACCCCCTTGGCTATATATACCCCCTTGTTGTATGAGCAAAGGAATTTTCACCTCGACTCCTCCCACAGAGCCTTGAGAGTCTGTAGTCTATTCTTTGAGGAGCGAGAAGTGGCTCCAATGTCCCACTACTAGGACTAGTGATGTATGGTGTACAAATGTGTCTTGGGTCTTTTGCTTACTTCAGAAGCTTGTATTAGGCCATCATGTTTTCACGTATGTTTTGTATTCGTTGGTAAGACTATTCTTTAAAAGTTTGTAATGCATGTTTTCTTAACCTGTACTAAGATAGTTGAACTACTTTAGTTATTTTAGTACTCATATTGTTGAAGATATGTTGTATTTTTTATCATTATTGTCCCATCCATGTGGACTACTCCGTTGGACATTAGACAAACCATATTTGTGTTTTCTTGGTTTTAAAAACCATCACCCCCATGTGGACTATTCCACTGCATGGTGTATGCTTTTTCCCTTGAACTTTGGTTTTCACGACTACCGCATCAGCTGCACACTATTCTACTAGATGCTAGATATATCCTTGTTGTTGTTCACATGTGTTTCTTCCTAGGTTGGGACTATTCACTTTCATCAAGAGGCTGACTTTATTCCCACCTTTTAACAATCAGAGAACCTTGACATAGAGTTACATTATGCACTCACCAGGCACACTCACCTCACTTTCTTGAAGTTACAAGCATAACACTCTCATGTGCTCAACAACAAGAGCTAAGGCAAATCCCTAAGATAATGGAAACTAGGCCATCGTACCGGATGAGACTTCTACACCAAATGGTGTGAGGTCTAGTTGGGACTTCATACTGCTAAGATCACCTAAATGTTGGTGGGTCTAGCACCATCAACATTTCTGGTGCTAGAAGAGGGATGTTAGTTCTTTATGTCTGGATGTCCTCTTAACCTCACGCATCCATCATCTGGTCAAGGTAGGAACACAAACTCCCTCTCTCGCATGCACGACTCTGAAGTTGGTTACTCATCACCTCCCAGACCCGAACAAGAAATTTCTTATTGTCACCTTCTCTTATTCCATACCATCATCCATCATTTTGAAAAAGTTGTTGGACCAATTCCAAGAGTACACAATCTTCCCTCTTCGTAGAGAAAGAAAAAAACTACACCCACTGGAGTGGTAGGTTCATCTATTGAAGAAGTAATCCTTGCCACTCTTGAAGAGTTAGAAGAAGATATTGAGAATGAAGAGGAAACTCCTATTTTCCTACAAGGAGAATAAGTTAACAACACACTCTTGGGCTCACGTTCCGGTGGAGGGGAAGGCAGCGGAGGAGGTAGAGGCAGAGACGGACCAACAGATTCAGAGGTTGAACCGTCTCATTCAAAAGAAGAGGAGTACGAAGAATAAGAAAATATGGTTTATCAAAATCTAGAATTGATAACACGGGGCCCAATGACATTGATCAGTGCCTTGCACAAGATGCCAAGACATGCAGAGAAGATATTAACAAAGTATGACCTTGATAGAGTAGTGAAGGTAGAAGATCATCTAAACATGTTCCACCTATATCTGTAGACACTTGAGGTACATTATGATGATGTTGCATGTAGACTATTTCCATGTAACTTGGATAGTAGAGCAGTTGTATGGTACCACAACCTTCTTATCAACTCCATTTAGAACTGGGGGATGTTCAGAAGAATCTTCCTTGAGAAATTTGTTGATGAAAAAACCCCTATCATGTTGTTGAAAGAGTTGGGTAGTCTTAATATGGAGTCGAAAGAGAAAGTGAAAGACTTTAACGAGAGGTTTAACTGTATCATGAAAAATTTGACTGTAGACACTAAACCTCATGACTCCATCATAGTTGACTACTACACATTTGTACTACCAACCAACATTGCGCATTTCGTCAAGTGATCTGGGTAACCAACACTATCTGAAAATTTCCAAGAAGAAATTGATGTGGAGAAAGACTTGCGCAGGATTGGAGCCATTATAGATGATGAACCAATGAAGGACTCCAAAGACATAGGCAAGAGTTCCCAGATTACAGTGAGTAAGGTAAGGGAAAAAGAAACAAGTTAAATTGAGACCCTTACTCATCTCCTCAAGTACTTGACAACTGAAGTAGCAGAACTCAAGCAACGGACAAGAGAAACAACAATAAGCAACAGACCTTCCAGTTTTGTGTGAAGGAAGAATGTAACATCAGGTAGTAATAGTAGTCAGCTGGCTAAATTTTCGCGGAGCTCAAATGTTGTGTTCCAAATGAACCTGATTTGAATGTACAACTTCTATTAGTTCCATGAAGCACTACATTCAGAGAAGACCTATGTAGATTGGAACCGAGTTATGGACTCCATCCCTTCAAGGACGAATGATCATTTTAATGCTAGAGAGTAAGCTCAGCCGGAAGATGAATATGATGGAGAATATGTTTCATCTGATGAAGCTCCAAGTATTGGGCACATGGTTAACATGTATTAGTGTCTAAACGATGCCCAGAAGAAAACAAACACCGAGAAGGAGCCCCCAAAACAGAATGGTCAATATAACTGAAGAAGTCAAGGGACACCTACTATGATTGAGATACTAAAAGTGAAGTTCAAGCAAATGATCAGAAAATTCGATCCACTAGCATCCTCAACACAAAAAACACAAAGAAAATCCGGGAAGACATCTCCAGTGAAAGATATGTCCCTGAGCAGCACTTTAAAACACTCCACTAGACAGTACAAGAAAAAGTCTTCCCGCAAAAAAATCAATGAGTCTTCCCACTTTAGACTATAATATTGTCGAAGACATGAAGAAGACCCGTGCGAACATCTCCCTGTACAAACTCACGAAATTCATGGGTCAGTGGGATATTTTGTTTCACGCACTGGGGCAAACCTCCACATACAATGTTGCCTCTTCCAACAAGGGATGAAGTAAGTCTCCCATATCGATCACATCTATATTCAATGTGCATCATAGGGAAGAAGTAAACTCACTCTTCCCACCATTTTTGTTATCATTCGAAATATTCAACTTCAATGTCCACAACTATTTGGTTGACTATAGTGCATCAGTCAATATCATGCCACTCTCCATTTCTAAACAAATCAATGTGAAATGGACTAGTACATCCGTGCAGATCATCCAACTCGACCGAAAATGTGTACCATCCATTAGTGTACTATGAGGTGCGATCATCCAATTATCGTCCGATGGACAAGTTCACCAATGCATCAACATTGTGATAGTGGACATCCCAGAAGCCTTACTGCTCAGCAGATACTAGTCTAGCAAGTTGCAAGGATATTTTGCTACAAACTAGTCACAATTATGGCTTCTATATTAAGGGAGAGACAACCAGATTCGAGTGTTGTCCAAGAGGTATATGAAACAAAATGTTACTCCTTGGACGGTCATAATGAACCATTGGCTTTCACTTCTATTCAGCAATTGATTTATGGAAACACAACAGGGGTGTTATCTTGCATAGTCTAGCCCCACCCACTAGATACATAGTTGGGTCTCCTTCCTTGCCCAACTAGTCAAAATGAAACTTGTACAATACTTTGTAACAGTAGTAGTAGTAGTGTTAATATTACTACCACGACAAGTGGTCCTTGTACAAACAATTTGTGGACCTTGTACTTTGACGGATCCAAAACACAAGATGGCTCTAGAGCTGGGTGTGCTTTGATCAACCCAAGGAAAAGAAAACATTTAGTCTTAAGATTCTTGGAGTTCGAGTGCACAAACAACGTTGTTGAGTATGAAGCACTCATCTTGGGTTTCCACAAAGCCCTCAGCCTCAATGTTGCTATGCTAAAAGTGGTAGGTGCTTAAGAGATTGTGTTATGACAGGTATGTAACACCATACACTGTGTTTCACCTCATCTTAAGGGCTACCAACAAGAGTTATGGAGGTTTATTTCTAATTTCCAGGCTTTTAATATAATGTATGTGCCAAGAATGCACAATGCAGCTACAAATGCTCTAGAAAACGTAGCTACAAGGATGACACCACTTAGGAATAGATTTACTGTTGAAATTTTGTATAAGCCATCTATCCCTCACAACATAACTAATTTGCATGTTTTTGATGATCATGAATAGATACTACATTTTATGGCCAATGCTGAAATTTTCAAAGATGTAGCCATCGATGAAGATGTGCACGAGCAGTATCCACAAGACACACCTGATAACAGGAAAGGAAACCCCATCCCCAAGGGTGCGGTTTCACTTGAGAAACTCAATGACTTGCAGAACCACTTCAAAGGGCCCAGGAACAACAAAACCCACAGTTCCACACTAATGAATGAACATATTAACTTGGGAATAGAAAGAGATCTGAAGTTTGTAAATCTCAGTACATTTTGCACACCAGAGGAGTGACAACCCTTTGTCCACTTGTTTAGATAATACCGTGATATATTTGTGTGGACATACAATGACTTGAAAAAATATGAAATACAAATAATCCAACACATAATTCGAATCAAAGAAGGGGTGAAGTCGTTTCAGCGAAAACTCAGAAAAGTCCATCCATCACTTAAACCCCTCATACAAAAAGAATTGACTAAGTTGTTGGATGCTCGGATCATATACAAGGTTCGTCATTCTACTTGGGTTGCAAATTTAGTTCATGTAAGAAATAAGTCCAGGGAAATCTACCTTTGCTTAGATTTATGAAATCTTAATAGGACCTCAGACAAAGATAACTACCCTATGTCATCTATGGAGCACATCTTGCAAACAATATCCTGAGCGAAAATGTTCTCTCTCCTTGACAGGATTTCTGGATATAACCAAGTTCTGGTAGCAAAACCTGATAGACTTAAAACTACCTGCCGTGCCTAGTGGGGTATGTTTGCTTACAAAAGAATGCCATTTGAGTTGGTGAACACAGGCGCAACTTTCTAGTGTGATATGGACATCACCTTCTGTGGGCTCATCGGACGGAGCGTGCACTAGTAGAAAATGAGAAATTAGTGACTAGGTGACTAAAAAAGTTAGTCACCACAACTTTTCCAAGTGAAATGCTACTAAAAATGAGTAATCTTAAGTGACCAAACTAAAAATGACTAACATAAATCACTAATTTAGTCGTGGGTTAAAATATGTGACTAGATAATAAGTAACATAACGAAACATGACTAACATGAATGGATAATTTAGTCTAAGAACAAAATAAAACTACCTAACAGGTACTCCAATAATATGAATCAATTTTTTATGTTAGTCATCTTAATTGTGTCAAGTAATCTAAACTTACAAGTGATAGGGGATTGAAAGGTTGTTAAGGATTGGTTGAAAGGTTATCCTTCTTTAAACACGTCTTCATCCTCACATGGTGTATAGGTGAGCCAACTTTGCATTATTTATCTGTAATAATTTGTAATTTTAAAAATATAGTTTTTAATAAAAAATTATTTTATGTATTTTTAAAAAATCTATTGATTGAATCTAATCTAGTTCTAATTTGAAATTAATTTGAAGAGAAATTTTAATTTTTAAGACTATAATATCAAATAAAACTACTTTAATTTCATATTAACCGACCTAGATCTATCTTAACCTTGGATCTATCAAGGGCCGAGAGGGATCCAATCTCTCGAGGTAGAAACCTTTTTTCTAGTGCAAAACTTGAGGAAATGTTTGCACCTAGATATATTGGATCCCTCTCAACACTTCATAGTTGGGTTAATATGGATCTAGGTTGGTTATATAATACTATATAATATCTATTTTTTTATTTGTGTCTCTTTTTTATTCCCTCTCTCTATCTCAACCCCCAAACATGCACACACACTCTCTCCCTCTTCCCCTTCTCTCCCTCTATATCTATATCCCTCTCCCTATTCCCTCCCACTCTCCTCTCTCCATCACTCTCTCTCCATGACTCCATTTTCACCCCTTCTCTCTCTCCGCCTTTCTCCCTCTATGTTTTTCTTGTTCCCTTCCTCTCCTGGCCCCTCCAATTCCATCTCTCTCTCCTCATCTCTATCTTCCTTCCTCTCTATCCCTTATCCCCCACCTCCCTATATCTCTCCCCCCCAAATCACTCTCCCTCTCTCTCTCTCTCTTCCATCAAACTCTATCACTATCTCGTCCCCTCCCCATCATTCTCCATCTCTATGTCTCCATCTCTCTCCCTTCCCCTTCTCTCCCTATCTATATCCTCTCCTCTTCTTTCTCTTCCCTCCTCTCCTCTCTCCCTCACTCTCTCTCCATATCCCCCTTCTCACTCCCCTCTCTCCCTCTACCTCTATCTATCTATGTCTTTGTTCTTTCCTCCCTCTCTCTCCCACTCCAACGCCATCTCTCTCTCTCTCTCTCTCTCTCTCTCTCTCTCTCTCTCGCTCCCTCTCTCCCACCTCACTCTCTCTCCCCCCCATCACTCTCTCTTTCTGTCTCTCTCTCTACCCTCCAATTTTTTCACTATCTCCCTTGCTCTCTTTGCCCCCCCCCCGATCTCTCTCTTAAATTTGATCACATTGTATTGTGTTTAAGGACTTATCTAAATTAATAAAACTTATTTGGTTGTAAAATATCAAACATATATTTTGGATCATTCATATCAAAGAAAATAAAATAATGAAAAACTTTAAAAAATCATGCACTATATTTATTCAATTATAATTAGTCAATTTTCGTGCTCTCATCCCTTGGATCTTAGCTAAGATGGATATATGCTGGTTCTATATATTGTATATGTATATGTATATATATATATATAATATACATATACATATACATATACATATACAATACATATACATATACATATACATATACATATATATATATATATATATATATATATATTATATATATAATATAATCGGAAATAGATCCATCTTAGCTTAATTTTATCAAGACCTTAATTTAATTTCTATGGGAATATTTTTAGTAGTCGTGAGGATAGATGGTTTAGATATATCTTAAAGTGTAACATTTTCCATTTTAGATTCAATTAAAAAAATGTTGTAAAATTAAATTAAAATAAAATATTTTTAGTGTGAAATAAGTTATGATTTTTTGGCATGTGGTATTTATAAGCCATGGTATTGGCCCATGGTACTGTAGCAAAGCCGATTTACAAGTTAAGATCCATGGTAAAGTGAGGGTTTAAATATATCTAAAATTGTAACATTTTCCCTTTTAGATTCAATTAAAAAAAGTTGTTAGATACAATTAAAAAAAAGGTATTTTTTCTATGAAATATGTTATGATTTTTTGGCATGTGGTATTGATAAGCCATGGTATTGGCCCATGGTATTGTAACAAATCCTATTTATAAGTTAATATCCATAGTAAAGTGAGGGTGAATATCCATGGTTAACAATACTGTCATATTGTTATAAAATATTTTGATTGTGAAATAAATTATGTTTTTTTGGGCATGTGGTATTGTAACAAAGGCTATTTTTTACAAGTTAATAATATCTACCGTAATGTGGGGGTGAATATCCAGACTTAAGAATCTTGTCATATTGTTATAAAATATTTTGGTTGTGAAATAAATTATTTTTTTTGGACTTGTATTATTGATAAGTCATGGTATTGGTCCATGGTATTGTAACAAAGCCTATTCACAAGTTAATAACAAAATAAAAATATAACAAACTGAGTTTTATTATTTTATTAATTTAACTTTTTATTATTAATTGAGGCCATATTTAAATGTTTACACTTGTTCCAATATCATTTTTAACTTCTTCTTCTTCTTTTAATTTATTTAGTGTCTTACGCAAAAATAACAAATTCTTATTAAAAATAAATCATTTAACCAATTTCAATATATATATATATATATATATATATATATATATATATATATATATATATATATATATATATTTTATTTTATATTATAAATATTTCTTTTATTTTTAATTTATAAATATTATTTTCTTTTTCAAATCCAGTTTAGCGCCAGGTTCAAATAAAATATTCACAGATTACAACATCAGAATGTAGCACTACATTTTTCTCAGCCTTGTTAATGTCTATGTGGAAATGCCAGAAGAAGGAATACCATCAGCGTGATCTATGGATTTCATGGGATTCGAAGCCTGGATGGCGTTTGCATGAGAAACACCTTAGGAGAGTATCAACGATTAGGTGGAGGAAGGGAAAGGTCATTCAGCGTGGCTATTTTGGCCATTTGTACATGGGTATGAACTTGGACTCCGGTTAGTTCTTCATTTTCATTAAAGATGATTTTTGTTCTTATGGGTAAACAATTTCGAGGGTTTATATGATCAAAGCATAAATTTCATCTAGAGTTGAGGGTTTAATGATCATGATAATGCAAATCTTGATTGCAGCCAACAATTCATCAAAAGATAATGTGTATCTTGATTGCAACTAATAATTCATCAAAAGACAATGCCCAAGTAAGTATTTTGCATGTCCTTATTGTACAAACGGTTTAATTATTATGATAATGTAGATCTTTATTGTGGTGAACAATTCATCAAAAGGCAACGAACAAGTAAGCATTTTGCACGTCCTTATTGTACATATCAGTTCACTCCATAACTTTTCTAGGGTCAGAATGCATGAAATTTAATTTTTTCTTTTCACATTTTTTTTAGTGGTTGATTGTTTGTGTAATGGAATCTACCATGCCCAAATTCAAAGGGCTCAAGTGATGCAAGAAAATTTTCTTGTAGGATGAAAATACTAGACCTTCCTCAAACTTTATTACCTGAAATTAAAATTTCTTGTAATCATGAACATGAAATATTTTATGTTTCATCCTTATATTCTAATCTCAATGCCTACAGTTTTAAACCATGTTACTATTTTAAGTAGAATATACTTAGATCCATTAAACCTTACAACTCTCCAAATATTAGGTTAATTGCACCTAAAAGAAGGAACCTGAATGAGTTTTGCAATTTAGACTCAATGCTTGCAAATAATGATTAAAAATGGAAGAACCCAAATAGTCTGATAAATTTTACCCACCCATCAATTTCCAAGACCTTTGCTATTATTCTAAACCTAAATAGAGAGGGTAGAAGAAGAAGAGCAGCTTGGATGAGGTGGACACTGACCTGCTTGATACTTTTCAAAAGTTGGGCCTTCCCTTGACTAGAAGAAGAGATTGACCAATGTTGTTGTAGATGTTTTCTTTTACAGTGTTTCCATTACTACCATGTATAGGTAGACTCTATAGGCAATTAAGGTTATCTTTTGTTCGTTATAATTGGTATTTTTGGAGTATCTTGATCTAGTTAGGAAGTAGCTTGGCAGCTTTGTTCCTCCTACTCATAACTATTATGCTGCATTGTATTTTCTTTTTTTTAGTGATAGCTCCTTCTATTAAATCCCTGAGCACACTTTGTCACCCATCGAAATATCCACTTATTTCATGATGAATGAGATGGATACCAGGTAGTTTGAGAGGACTCTTATTGTTGTAGATGCATTTTGTGAGGTGAGAGGAGTTCTATGACATATATTGAAGGATTCACTACACAATTTTATTGCACCAATCATCTCCATGCCACAGTGGTGGATATCTATTGCACCGAGGGAGCAAAGATAAAGTATTACACTATAAATAATTGGTATGTTGGGGATGAGGAACGCAGAGATGGGATTTATAATTTTATTACAAAAGGAGGTCTGTGCGATGGAGGCAAACCAAGGATTTCATGGACCTAAGTAGAGATTGGTTTGAAAATCAGCTGGAAATACTAAAGAATTGTTTTGAAAGGCGATGATGCAATTGGAGAGTTCTATTCTATTGCCTTGAAAAATAACTATCAATAGCGGGGACAAAGATGATCCATATAGGGAAGAATTGTAGGAGTAGGATTGTTTCTAAAATTATATCTATAGCCAAGTCAAGTAACTACTATAGAGGATTAGTGCATGTGCAACCAAATTCCCATAATGCAAGGAATTTTTCACAGTTTGATTCAATGTTCATTGGTAACATGGAAGCTGCAAATACTTATCATTTCATCTAGGTACAATTTGAGTTGCATTCTAAAGTCTTTAATATCATTTATTGATAGTCCTTCTTGTGTCCTTGTCTCTCTTAATTTCATTGTGGTAGGATTGGAATGGGTTAAAAAATCAAGCATATCATTGAGTAAAATAGACACCCACATGTCACTACTTGTCATTGTGCATACTCTCTATTTTTGTACAATTAGAAGTGATCAATATGATGTGTGCACAACTAAAAATCCTAGTAGGCATAATGAATCTAGTCTTAGCATGGAAATAAAAACCAAGAATCATAAAATATCAATAAATTTGTGACACAGTAAAAAACACAATAAAATATTATATGCCAACATTGTCTATTTAGTGCAAGATACTACTAATATTTCATAATTTTTCAGAGATGGTGGATGTCATGAAGATTTCCTCAAGAAATGTTACTGACTTGAAGATAAGATGGTCAATGCAACTATTTACTTTAAATAGGCTAAATTTAGATAACTAAAAAAATCTTGAAAATCACTAGAAACACCACCCTTATTTATTTTAAATAGGCTAAATTTAGGTAATTAAAACAAGTTTGAAAATCACTAGAAAGACCATTGTTATAGAAAATTTTGGGCACTTCAACCCAAATCATAAATGTCCATAAATTGAGGGCTCCTAAGTCCCTAAAAGTGATGCTTCACTGCCTAAAGGAACAAGGTCAGATGATTACATCATCTCCCAAAAGTTCTCCACTAAAAACTACCCATAAATGGTCAAAACTGGACCATACTGAAAACCCAGTGCAGAGGGTGCAATGCATATCACCTTCCCAGTGTACAAGGTGCAATGCATACTGAATTTCTCCTCTGTAGGGTGCGATGGTCAGGAATGGCAGGGACAGAATGTGAGGTGGAAGATCATGGAATCTTCCAGAAGCTTCCCCTCTGACACTTGCCTCTCTGTTTTCGACCAGGGATGAGTAGGAGATCATCATTCTCCAAGTGGAAGAAGGAACTGACAGAGAGAGGACACTAATCAAGACCGCAGAAGATGACTCACCTCCCTATCATCATCTATATATGGATCCCTCATCACAGAGATCCAGAGGCTGGAATTTTTTATCTTATAGAGAAGTGTTGTTGGCTTTCTAGTGTACATTCATAGTGTTGGGTGATCTAAGCTTTACTTGAGGTGAATAAGGGCTTTCTAGCTGGAGGATGATGTTGGGTCAGAACATATGGTTGTAATCCTCTTGCTAGTTTTTATCTTAATAAAGCTATTCAAGTTTTCCTCCATATTCTTGTATGTTTATTTATATATGCATATGTATGGTTAACATACATCTGGTCCTGTGTTATTTATGAATATAGATCTTTGTTCTTCAATACTAGTATGTTGTTGTGATTACTCTTTGAAGGTGGGGAAACGAAGAAGAAGAAACAAAGCTCTATCAGGAAGGAGAGGAAACCAAGCGCAAGACTAAGGTTGGTCTCCTTGGTCCCCCTCTTGTCTATTTTCATAAAGGAAAACGAAAGTAGACTTTACTTGTTTGTTTCTAAGATAGCTACCAGTCTTAGTGGGAATAGCAGCATCTGAGTGGACACTATTCCCGGTAACAAAATGGCAACTCCACTAAGGAGAGACTAGATTGTTTGTTAGCCTATCTATCTTTGTTTCTTTTATAAACTTACAGACGGAGCCTGAAGCCAAGCCAGCTAGCCTTCGAACTACATTTTTTATACAAATGCAAAGCAGATCAATGCTGCTTAAGTCTATCTCTGGGTTTTGTTTATGAAGTAAACAATCGATCTGCAAATAGTCTAATTTCCCTAAGTGGTGGCTCTAGTAACCTCTTTAGATCACCCCTGTGTTTTACATATATTGAAAATTATTTACTCGGCTTAAATCCCTGAACTGAATTGCAAATTGTGAGTAAAAACTTGTTTAAAGTCTCACACTGGTACCATCGCACCCTGCCTTCAAGGCAGTCTATATGCATCGCACTTCCTGAGTGCAGTAGGTGCGCTGCATACTAAATTCACAGTGGATAGGTGCGATGGTCAGGGAAGGTTAACTTTACCTTCAGACTGTGGCTTTTTTCTCACTGTTTTCAGTCCTATTCAGGAGTTTTGCTACCTATGGTCAGTGTATTTCTGTGAAAACCCCCCTTTCTTACATTATTCTGCCTCCTTAGTGCAAAGAAATGTAAGTGTTTTTATGTATTGTGCGCCATTTTCACTTCTCTTTTGCGAAAAAGTAGCATAGTCGAACTGTCGTTTCTTGATCTGAAAGTGTTGTCGCTATTGTTTTTAGTTTTAGAAGACAATCCCATTGTTCTTGATAGTTAATTATACAGTTACTATTGCATATGATTTGAATTAATAGTTTTTCAAGTGTCGAAAAGCAATTTTTATTTCGAAATCGCAAAGTGTCTCTCTCACCTTCACTTCATTTTGAAAAGAAATTTGTTGAGTATTGTTACTTTGAAAGTAATTCAGATTTGCACATAGCTTTCTTATCATCATTCATATATTAAGAAGGCTGAAAACAAATACATGCATGTGCATTTGCATTTTGACTGCTTGGTTTGCTTTAGGACAGTGCATTTAGCATGTGCTTTGTGCTCTTTGCAGAAAGATTCTTAACTTTCTTTCCTTAGTAGTTAGGATTTTCATTGCCTAAAAGAAGATTAAACGTTTTTTTATCATCTTAGACTTCATTTTAGGAATTGTATACACATCATGTGGTGAACCTGAAAGGAAAATTTTTAAGCAAGATCAAATTAGAGTAAATTTAATGAATCTAACAACGCTTTGGAACCTAACACACAACATCTAGAGGTCTAGGCTAGAGACGTATTCCGGCGTCGTAAAACCTGGTAACTATTGTTTTCATTGTTGGTTGGGTCATTCCTCCACTCTGAGATGTCAAGTGCCAGTACAGACTTGTGCTCCCACGTACCATCAAGTATATTTTGGGAGACCACAATAGGCTGCATCCTTTATCCTTAGGAAGCCATGTCTGCTGCCCTATCGATCGCAATGCACTGAACACAGCATTCGGGAAGATTCACTGTTGTACTGTAAAACGTATTCTGCAGTTTTGTGATTGGTTTGGTAATCCCCTCTACCTAGATCTCCAGAGAAGTCAATTTTGCTCCTTTTCAGACTCCTTAAAGGAAAGGTCCTCTGAGCACTTGTCACTTCAGGGTCAATAAAAATCGAAGGCGACTAGAGTCATCTTTTTTTTTTAATCGACTCTTTAAAATTAAAAAAACAAGTTGTGTCAAAGCATCTAGAATTCATTTAATTCGAAAAAAACTTTTTTCCCTTTTATTTTGAGTTGATCAAGCAATCTGTAATCATGGAAGAAAGTCAATGAAAACCCCGTCGTCCGTGGAGACTTACGAGTCAACTGTCGTTGACTTTGGAAATGAAGCCATTCCAAACGAAGCGAACTCGTTTAAATAGATCAAAGTCCCTTAGGTTGGTTGGAGCAAGCACTCCAACATCCTTAGAGACTCCGGTTACTCCAAAAATTTCTGGTATCCCTACCTCAACAGAAGAAACTCCGCAATAACAAAAGGACATTACAACTAATCCTAGTGTGATGGTTAACACTTCTATTCCTGAACTGGCTCCATCTACAGCCGATTCGGAAGGTGTTACTCCCCAACCATTTGTTGCTGCAGAACTTATATCCTCTTCAGCACTAGAAATATTTTACGGACCTGATGGTCTGCCTCTTCCTCTTGGATTGATTGTGATAGAAGAGATTGTGGAAGATCCTCCCTCTAGCATTCCAATGCAACTTGGAGCTAGGATCACACTGTATCCTTCTTCATCAGAAGATATTCACCCACCATCGGAAGTTCCTAAAGAATCGCTGAGGAATCTTTTGGATAGGCTTAATATGTCTGAACAACCGTCGACATCAAGGACTATGTTACCCGACACAGCAACAGCAGAAGTTCCTTCTGCTACTCCGACAATGTTCACCGGTGTGCCATCTGTCCCAACCAGCTTTCAATCACTGGATGGAGTCCATCCAGGGGCTGTTTCGACAGTATGGACTATTCTCATTTGTTCGTCTAGAATTATATCTGGAATCTCTTACATTGAGTCTCAACAAATTGATCCTTCACAAGGTCAATTTGGGCAAACCGGTCCCCAAAGGCAAATCATTCCTTTGAGTACTGGATTACCATCATATGGAGGGCCATATACCCTTTCATTTCCTTCCTCAGAAGGACAACCATGCTTGAGTACACAACAAAATTTGGGTTATGCTGGAATCACGACTAGCAGTTGGTTGCCAATCCTATCTCAACAACTAAGAGTTGTATGCTCAATACAACAAAGTTTACCTATGACAAATATCCCCACTACGCTGGCTATTATGGCAGTATTGCAATTACAAGTGTCACCAGTTGTATGCCAACCTCAAGTTTCGTAGGTTGTAAAGCAAGAATCTCTTGTACCTACGACACAACCACAATCACCAACTAGTGGAATGGCACAGGTCCAAATGGGGAACACCAATCCCCATCTTGGTCAAATAGGAAATACTAGACAATAGCCCATGGCTTCACAACCATGGCTGGTGCAATACCAACAACTGCAATTCCAGCAGGCTTACCAAGGATATGAGCAACAAGTCTTCGCAAGTAATGGGCAGCAGTATCAACCATATCATAATGGTTATGCCCATCAACCTTACCAAAGTTACCAACATCAAATGCATTATGATGGTATGCAAAGACCGACTACTCAAATGATTCCATCTTATCTTGGGTATGCTTAACCAAGCCTAAATCAACAGTTGCATTTTGTGGGAACTTTAGAGTTACCGGATCTAAGTCGACTAACGAATGATCCAATTGCCTACGCCCCTTGGTGGCCGACGATTCTGCACAAACTTACATTTGATATTCATAAATTTAATGGAAATATGGGCAAATACCCGTTGAATCATGTGATGACTTTTCATCTATGGTGTTCATCAAACACTCTCAATGATGATTCGATCAGGCTTCACCTCTTTCAGCGAACGGTAACTGGTCCGACAGCAAAGTGGTATATCAAACTGCCTAGAGCTTCGTTTCATAACTTCAGTACCGTAGCCACAACCATTTTAACCCATTTTTAGTTACCTATAAGGTACGAAATAGGAACTGAGCTACTTACCAATTTCAAACAAACGACGGCCATTCACATATCCAATCATATTCATGAATGGCGACGTCGTCGTGGAATGCTAAAAACGTATGTTCCTGATCAGCTATTGGCTAAATGGTTTATTAAGTCTCTGTTACCTGCTATTACAAAAGATGTGGCAAAGGGAGGAGTCGTCACCGAAGAGCAAGTTATTGCTCGTGCACAATATAGAGACTTGATCTATACTCAGTTTGGCACGCTCTACGATAAAATCCCTGATGCTCCTAGACCAGAATTTTCTGTTCCTCTGCCTCCTAAATCAAACAAAGACTCTCACACCGAGGATGGTGTGATAGGTACGATAAGCACTAAAACCGTAAAGGCCACATCGAAAAAGGCCCACATGGTTTCGAGTCAAAATGTAAATGAAGAACTTCTAGCCTCGGAAGTAAATGTCGTGTTGATAGACAAAGGCAAAGAACCCAAGCAACCAGGAGGCAAGAAGAAAAAACAAGGGAAGAAGAAGAACCAGGGGGACTCATCCCCTCAAAAATCTTCTGCAAACCCTTCTGGAGATAGGAAACCAAAAAATCCATGCAGTATATGTGATGATGATCAATGAACCAAAGAATGTCCATATAAAGATGAACTTAAAAAATTCTTCAAAAGTTCATAAACCTCGGCTATATTGACTGATCCATTTCCAAACCCAGGAACAAATCTGGTTGCTAGCGAAAATGCTTCCCCGTCCCAAGTGCTAATGTTGTCAGTTTCAAAGCAACTGAATGATGCTCTCATATCGACAAGAAGTAAAGATTATGAGAATCCACTGATGTTGAACAACAAGGATAATGATCAACCTAGTAGTTCAACAACAACTTCAACCAAAGTTGTGCCACCCATCATTCCTGAATTAACAGTAAAACCACCAAAGGGAGTAGTACACAAATCGATGTTTAATCCTCATGCCCGAGCAACACAATGCTATAATATAGTGGAGGATTTAGCCCAATCGCCCTCCACGATGTCGACTCTTGAGGTACTGTAAAATTTCCCCTCCCAAAAGCAAGCTTTAGTATCAGCAATAGGTGGGATCGACCCAATGGATTCCAATCTTGTATCTTTTAATCACAAAGGATACGACCCTCAGTTACCAGCTCAACTAGCTTTCCTCATTCAAGTGAAAGCGCTCAACAAAACGGTTCATAGAACAATTATTGATGAGGGGGCATCCACATGTATCATGTTGATGAGTTGCTGGAAAACTCTAGGGTCTCCTTCCTTGTCGTGATCGTCGACAACATTGAAAGCATTTGATGGATGAACATACACCCTGTATGGGATATTAAGTAACTTGCAAGTCGAACTGGGGGGGCAAAACGGTAGAAATTGATGTTGAAGTCATCGACGGAAATATCGATTACAACATCCTACTAGGAAGACCCTGGATATACGCCATGCTTGCCGTTGTGTCAACCTACTTTAGGAAAATTGCATTTCCTTCCCAACGAGGAATTACAATCATCGACCAACAAACTTTTCTCCCCAACAGTTCGCAAGTTATAGGAAGCATTCTGATGATCCATGGAAGCCCCAGCACGCTTCACAATATCGGAGTAGGCCTACTAAAAGACCCCACATTAATGGGAACTTTTACCCTACCGTCTCCAATGAATCTTGCGGAAGTGGCTAATGAAGGAACCTGCAACATGATATCTTCCATTCAAAAGATGTCAGAAAACGATGTTAAAATGGATCATCTACAAGTTTTTCCTCTAACCCCACTGGAAATATTATAGCAATCAATGTTTTCAGCATGGGAGGCAAACCTGCAGCAACGCTCATCAAGCATTTGGATAGATAGGTCTAAGGAATATGGCACCCTTTCAGATCCTTGGTCGCGTGTACACTCTACAGATGAAGGAATAATTCAATCGATGATGATTGACAGGGCACCATGGGAAGATTACCACCATCGTTCCCATCTTCTAAACTAGAAAGAAGATAATTCTGGTAACCTACACTATCCTTCAGTATTTGACTTTCTGACAAATACTGTAAATATGGTGGATTACAAGAGAAACCTATCCAATATCAAAGAGACTACTGCCATAAATATCTCAACGAAAACAGATGTTGTAGAGAATATTCATGTTGGCAAATCTTGTTTTTCCTCAGAACTAGAAATTATAGCGCTCTCTTTCACGAGTTTAGAGATGTCTTTTCTTGGTCATATGATGAAATTCCAGGTATTGACTCGAGCATAGTTGAACACAAAATTAAGATGTATCCAGATGTCAAACCGGTACGACAGCAGCTACAGCAGGTGTACCCCAAGAAAGTCGCTGCCATCAAGGCAGAAGTTGAAAAACTCCTCCATGCTGGTTTCATTTACCCTGTTCCTCTAACCAAATAGGTATCAAATATTGTTCTTGTGATGAAAAAACAAGGAAAGATTAGAGTGTGTGTCGATTACAGGGATGTAAATCAAGCTTGTCCGAAAGACAACTACCCTACACCCTTTATTGACTAGATAATTGATGAATGTGCTGGATGCGAAATATTTTTGTTTATGGATGGATTTTCTGGGTATAATCAAATAAATATCCATCCACAAGACCAGTCAAAGATTGTATTCATTTGTCCGTGGGACACTTTTGTATATCGAAAGCTACCCTTTGGTTTGAAGAACGTAGGGGCAAATTTTCAGAGAGCAATGAAATATGCTTTCCATTACATCAAAAACATTGTTCAACTATATCTCGATGATCTCCCAGCTCATTCACGAAAGCGGACCGATCATCCATGCCATTTGGGAGCGGTATTTCTACGTTGCCAAAACTACAAGATACGACTCAATCCACACAAATGCATGTTTTGTGTCAGTTTTGGTCATTTTCTTAGCTTCGTGGTCTCAAAGGATGGGATTTATCTCGACCCTTACAAGGTTCAGGCAATCATCGATTTGCCTCCACCTTCAAACTTGCTTCAGAGTTAGAAACTCCAAGGGAAAGCAAACATCCTTTGGAGGTTCATTCCAAATTACACAAAACTAGCTAAAGGTTATACTCGTTTATTGAAAAAAGAAGTACCCTTCATCTGGGATCAGGTCGCGCAGGCTTCCTTTCATGCTTTGAAGCAATCTCTAATACAATCGTCATTAATGTATGCTCCTGATTATCAAAAAGACTTTAAATTATATCTGGCTGCAGCAGATACAACCATAGCGATGGTTTTAGTTCAAGAAGACAATGGAATTGAACAACCTATATATTATTTAAGCCGAAACTTAAATGATATGGAAATGAAATGGTCCTACCTTGAAAAGCTTGCCCTCACAGTTGTTCAAGCAATACAAAGATTTCGACACTACGTCCTCTTCAAAAAAACTACCATTTTATCAAATTGCAACCCTATGACTTATATATTGTCACGACAGTTGCTGGGGGGCAAATATTCAAAATAGATAGCAATTCTACAAGAGTTTGATTTGGAATTCAAAAAATCCAAATCAAATAAATCCCTGGTATTCGCGGAGTTACTATGTGATTTCCCATCGTCGTCCAATGATGCAACATCCGAAGAAGCAATCGTGGATGAAAATTTGTTTCTAATATCTTCAAGTGATCTGTGGTACAAAGATATAATCATCTATCTCCAGACACAAACATGTAGGTCTAATACCTCACACTCCGAATAACGACGTATTCGATACCAAGCGAAAGACTACGTGATTGTCGGTGATACTCTTTACCTTCGTGGTATCGATACAGTTCTGCGGAGGTGCCTCACCCATGAGGAGGCTGAAAAAGTCTGAATGATTTTCACTTAGGCGCATGTGGGGGGCATCAATCTGGTTATGCCAAGGTGCAAAAAATTTTGCGAACAGGATACTTCTAGCCAACAATGTTCAAAGATTGCATAACCGGAGTTAGAAGTTGTCATGCTTGCCAAATTTTCAATAGCAAAACCAGAAGACCACCCGCACTGCTGCAACTAGTAGTAGCTGTTGGGCCATTCACCAAATGGGGCATAGATTTCATGACATGTAACCCTACCTCGGTTGGGGGGCATGGGTATATCATAGTCGCAGTAAACTATTTTACCAAATGGGCCGAGGCGATGCCTACATTAAACAACAGCGGTGAAACAACTGCCCTTTTATTTTTTAATCACGTAGTCTCCAGATTCGGCGTTCTACAAGCCATAGTTACAGATCATGGATCGCACTTTCACAATCACATGATGGTTGAGCTGGCTACCAAATTAGGACTGTCCCAAGACAACTCTACTCCATATTATCCACAAGCTAACGGACAAGTTGAGGCGATCAACAAAGTCCTAAAGTGCATGCTGTAAAGGATGATCGGAGTCCACACAGGGGATTGGCACCTAATCATATACTCGGCCTTGTGGGCATACCGAACATCAGTAACAAATGTTACTGGGTTCACACCTTTTCAACTTGTGTATGGTCTGGAAGCAATCTTACCTGTTTAATGTGAAATCTCATCCCTCAAACTCGCAATCGACCTTCTCCCCAGAACCTCAGAAGAAGAGGCTCATTTGTTGGAACTAATCCAATTGGATGAAACATGTCGTGATGCATCTATGGCCAATGAAGCTCATAAGAAATGAGTCAAAGCACAGTTTGACAAGAATGGCAAACCTCGCGTCTTCTTAGACAGTGACCTGGTCTTACTTTACGACCAGGAATCTGATAAGTTGGGAGTAGGGAAATTCAAATCGTTATGGATGGGTCCCTATATTGTTAAGCGTTTATTAGCAAAATGAGCCTACGAGTTGATGGACTATGATGGGATTCGACTGGCGCAACCTCGCAACGGGTTGTACCTCAAGCGTTACTATGCTTAATTCCACATAGTAATCCTCTGCATTTGTTACATTTTTGTTTTCACCAAGAGAATTTATTTTGGTTAGGTAATCCTCTTTTTGCATTCGTTGCAAATGTTGAACCTACTAGAATCATTCGTTGGATATGCCGATGGATCAAGTCGTAGTTCGCAAAACCTGTCTTCTGCGGCATGGGCCATTTTCAATCCCAGCGGCAAGTTAGTAGGTTTCAGAGGGGTGTGTATTGGTCGGTCGATGAATAATATCGCTGAATATAGCACATTGATAAAACTCCTCTCTGATGCCATCACACATGGCATATGCCGACTTGTCGTCAGGCTAGACTAGCAGCTCGTCATTCTACAACTCACCGGCATCTATTCTGTACGGAATCCAACTATCTATCGCATGTTCCTGAGGGTCAGAATTTTGGAAAGACAGTTCGATTTCATCCAATATCAACATATTTCTAGAAGTTTAAACACATTAATGGACTCATTGGCAAATTATGTGTTAGATAGACATTTGCGACATTTATAAAAAGAAGCATCACATCAATATATGCAGCAGGATCATGTAACTTAACCAAAATAAAAGCTTTGAAAATAAAAAATATATTCATAACTGTTTATGGTGTATACATAATGTTCTGTAACTGAGAAAAAAATGGTCAAATGACCCAAAACTCAAAATGCTAGGGGGCATCCTAGTCTAATGATGCTGGTGATAGCAAGTCATGACCTGTGCAATCATGCGTAAAAGCCTAGTCCATCGACTCGGCACTCTAGTAGTATGTCACTGCAATCGCAAAGGCAACTCATCGGTCCTCACATCCAAGATACCAAGGGTAAGACCCTCGATCTGGTCCTATAGTGCTGAAAGAGTCTCGACCATGTCAAGGTCGTGAAGGATGGCCCTCCCCATAGCCTCTCCTGCTGGAGCGGCCGTTGGGTCTCTGCGGCATACTGCCGGTTGAAATAGTCCAACATCTGCATGAGCACATGAGTTTTGATTATTCTTGATCAAAAAACATAAGAAAATTATAAAGAACGATGAACAGAGATATGGTCAGAAGAATTACCCATAGCACCCCACTGCTCGCCAGCCAGCAACACCAAATCCGGGTTACCTCGGAAATCCATACCAGCATATGGGAACCTGGCGTAAACCATCTCCTGATGATTGAACCACTCAAAGAAAGTATCAGAAAAAGAAATTTGGGGCTGGCCAGCATGCCGAGACATGAGGTCAACCCATCTCTGCATCCGTGGTTCAGTCGGTGGACGTAGGCCAAGTGAAATGTACTACGGCTGCATCAGTGGGACCCTCTCCAAAGCGAAAGCGGTCAAAATAGAACCATAACCGAAGTTCCTGGATCTTCTACTTTTCACCTTCGTCAGTTGTTCTTTCATCACAGAGAGTACTGCATCACACCAGTTGAACACCTTCGGTTCAAGGCATTCCAAAGTATACTACATATAAGACCTGTTGGCTATGTGAAGAGCAGAACTACCAGCCAGTCTAGAAAAAGTGAACATAATGGTTCGCAAAGGCCGGTCAGTGACATCTCAGATATTGATCCTGCCATCTGTACTTGGCTGAGATCCTTCTCTGCAGTGCCGGTGAATGTACTCCCTCACAGACTCACCCCCACAGGCAGAGCCTGATAATGAGAGAGGGGCACCATGCCTCGATAAATCGGTCAGAAAATAGACGTCCACAGCAGTCAAGGGGATTGATTTGCCCCTAATCTGGAACACCTGCTTGATAGGATCCCAGGAATTGAGGAAATATTGCAACAAATTGATTTGTTGCCTCATGCTAGAGATATGGAAAAACTTAAACAAGACAAAGTTCCGCAATGCAGCTACTGTGCCCGGAAAATGTAAAACAACAATGTCCTCTTCTTCATGCTCGCGTTCTCACCATGTAACAACCATTTTGCTCCAATGAATCTCTGAAAAACAAACAAGAGAAGAGTCAGGATCTTCATTTGGTAAAAAACAGGAAAAAATGTATGAGTAAACTGAGCAAAATGTTTCCTCCTTACGCCCATCGCACCCCAGTAAGTGTACTAGGAGTGATGCATACTGACTAGTCAGTAAGAAGACCAGTATGCATCGCGCCTTTCGATTAAGGAAGGGTGCGATGGTGCCAGGACGAGTTCATCAAACCCTAGAGGCTCAGTATAACAAGGAAACAGGCTCATAATTCAAAAAGAAAAGAATGAAATTGAAGAGCACACATTTAGCTCCTACCTAGTCCAAGCGGCGTCAGGAATCGTCCACAGAATCTCCTAGAATCAGCTGGTGAAAATCAAAGGGGAAAAGCACCTCCAGAGCTCCAACAAACCAAATTCAAATGAAATTGTAAAATGAGAGGTAAAAGTCACTTTTAATTTACCATGCACGTAATTCAAGTAAAGTATTAAGTGTTCTTAACTCATTTACCAAGCATATGTTTTAACTTCTAATCAGTTTGATGAAGCAAATGAATAGGTAGTACAATGTTTGAAAGAACAAAATGCTAATGGTGAATCAAAGACTCAATGATAATTATCGCGAGAAGTGTTACCGTAGGGTTCAAGCTCGTTAAAAAATAAACCCCCCACGAGCAGTTTTATCGCATAGTTCAAGCTCGTTAAAAAATAAACATAAGTCATGAGCAAATGTTCCCCCTGGTGTTTAAGCTCATTAAAAAATGAACCGGTAAATAACCATTGTGAATGCCTTATCACCAGCTTTTGAGCCTTGGTCGTGTTCTCATCAGCACCTCCACTCTGTTTTTAGCTGATCATTCACCCCCATATGATTGTTTACCCCTTCGAGGAACATCTGCGAAGAGTGATTCTATTACCCATCCTTGTGACGCTTCCATGATTGGAGAATTCCAAATCTTACTTGGAATCATCTGCTACCCGAAACCATCACTCGTTCCTCAAAAACGAGTCTCCTTTAAGCTCTTTTCAACTGACTCGTAAAATATGAGAACATTGCTAAGCGATTGGCCTCTCCGACTCATTAAAGTCATCGGAAGTGTTATCCCTCCTCTAGATTTTAATCTTTTTAGACCTGAGGGATTATTACACAAAAATATCAAGCACTTGTCTTGTTCGGCTCGTTAAAACTATCGAAAATTCATCCCTTTTGTATCATTTTACGCTTTTTCGGACTTAAGGGATTACATGATGAAAAAGAATCGTTGGAGTCTCCTTTATGTTCCTTCCAGACTCTCTAAAATTGAAAGAGACCAAGTTATCTTTGTCGTTAAACTCATTAAAACTGAATAGCGACAAACTCGTCCAAATGGACGAGAACGAGTTTCACTATTGCTAGGCTCGCTAAAATATAGCGACAGGTTCACCTGAAGGATGGATTATAGAACAAGCATATGTTATCCTCCTCAAGATTGAAAAAAATAAAGAGGTACTAGTCAGTGATGACTGGGGAAAATTGGGAAGAAAACTTGAAAAAGCTTTATTGGTAGAAAG
>APFE031313376.1:126563-177368 GCA_000404065.3 Pinus taeda | reverse complement strand
CGCCAAGTCCTTTTTCACACCACATGAATTGTACTGTAGTACCTTGAGGGTCATTGTCATTATTGGTGATTCCTCTTGTGCCTGTTAACAACTTACATCATTGGCTGGTAATCAGGCGATGTCTTTCCATGTTTGACTCCAGAATATTTTTCACATGAATCGACTTGTACTCCAAGTGAATATTGAACGAGTTTTGAAGACCCCGGATCTAGTTTCATCCATCCGGGCTACGATAGATTTAGGAATATAAAGACATCAAGTGTACATCATTTCCGAATGGATGATCATCCATATCAAAGGATGATGATCCAAATCATCAGTCTGCCACACAGATGATTGTCTGTCCTATGTACACGAAAATGAATCTATAAAGCTGAGCATGGGAATACCCACCTCAGCTAGATCATGAAAAAATGTTGTGAAAATAATGTATTGTATTGTATCTTATTACAGGTCACCTCCCAACTCGAAAAAACTTTGGATCCTCATAGTAAATCATTTCACCCGACATCAAAAAGATTAACGACCTCATGCTTTAGGGGGAAATTGTTATAGACATTTTTGGGCACTTCAACCCCAATCATAAATGTCCATAAACTGAGGGCTCCTAAGTCCCTAAAAGTGTTTCTTCACTGCCTAAAGGAACAAGGTCAACTGATTACATCATCTCCCAAAAGTTCTCCACTAAAAACTGCCCATGAATGGTCAAAACTGGACCATACTAAAAACCCAGTGCAGAGGGTGCGATGCATATCACCTTACCAGTGTACAAGGTGTGATGCATACTGAATTGCTCCTCTGTAGGGTGCGATGGTCAGGAATGACAAATGGCAGGGACAAAATGAGAGGTGGAAGATCATGGAATCTTCCAGAAGCTTCCCCTCTGACACTTGCCTCTCTATTTTCGGCCAAGGATGAGTAAGAGATCATCATTCTCCAATTGGAAGCAGGAACTATCAGAGAGAGGACACTAGCCAAGACCCCAGAAGATGACTCACCTCCCTATAATCATCTATATATGGATCCCTCATCACAGAGATCCAGAGGCCGGAATTTTGTATATTATGGAGAACTCTTATTGGTTTTTTGGTGTATATTCATAGTGTTGGGTGATCTAAGCTTTACCTGAGGTGAAGAAGGGCTTTCTAGCTGGAGGATGATGCTGGGTCAGAACATATGGTTGTAGTCCTCTTGCTACCTTTTATCTTAATAAAGATATTCAAGTTTTCCTCCATATTCTTATATGTTTACTTATATATGCATTTGTGTGGTTAACATACATCTGGTCCTGTGTTATGTATGAATATAGATCTTTGTTCTTCGATAGTAGTCTGTTGCTGTTATTCCACAGGTGCTCTTTGAAGCTGGGCAAACGAAGAAGAAGCGGCAAAGCTCTATCAGGAAGGAGAGGAAATCAAGCGCAAGACTAAGGTTGGTCTCCTTGGTCCTCCTCTTGTCTATTTTCATAAAGGAAAATGAAAGTAGACTTTACTTGTTTGTTTCTAAGATCGTTACCAGTCTTAGTGGGAATAGTAGCATCCGAGTTGACACTATTCTCGGTAACGACCACCCCAAAATTATTTTATTCCAGTTGTACAAGATAAGATTGAATAAATTTATGAGCAGTTCCATTTAAATTGACCATAATAAAATAACAAACAAGTTTGATGTTTTTAAAAGCTATATCCATCATTAAATATCAGATATGACAAGAATGGATCATAATTTTAAAGGTTATATCCATCACCAACTATAAGATAAGAGTTAATGAGATGAGAAAAAATTTGTCTTGATATAACATGTAAACATCATATTAATTATAACTCATGCATATTGTATCTTATTGTGCATATGTTAATTATATAAATTCAATATGGGTAATTGTTTACATTTAAATTGTCAAATGTGTAGAAGTTACATTACACTAGCTTAAATTCGCATACAAATAAAGTATCTGAAATATGGTAGGGGAATGAGTAAGAATTTTCACACTGGTTTAAAATTTCCCCTTGGTTGGTGAAGAACCAATTCAATGCTATTTTTGGTGGAATATTAAGTTATTAACTGAAGATAAAAAATTCTTAGTCTCTTCAATGACTGAAAAATGATATTTAGAATGTTATATAGAAGTTACATTTCACATAGCTATATCTACCCCGACGTAACTATAATATTTCAACTCCATTTTTTATATAGAAGTTACATTTCATGTAGCTATAGAAGTTACATTTACATTTTTTAGATAGAAGTTACATTTTACATAGCTATATCTACGATGACATAACTATAATATTCCAACTCCATTTTTTTCACACTTCTCAACATTTTAAAGATTTGTCTATTTTATTATGCAATTAAATAGTTGATATTGTTTAAGACATCTCCTATTTGAAACATTTTGAATTCTTAAGTGGGATCTTGGGTAGGTTTTTGTTACTACCATATATCATGTGTTAAGTAGATGATGTTTTATAATTCACCCAACAGACTTTAGGAGCAACCTTGAATTGCATGCTTGTTTCCATTATACATCTAATATTTGCAACCTTTTCCACATGAAGAACCCAATAGCCCATGTTGAACATGAAGCAAGTACATAAAAAATTGGGGAATATCAGTTATTCTATTTCTAGAGGGGGATAGATCTGGAGAAGGCAATGACAACTATCATAAATGGCTTTTGTCAGGTTGTATTTAATGAAATCCCACTAGAATTTGCTACTATGGTAAATCAATTGATCAATTTGAAGCTTGAAGGTAGTGTTGAATAGGTGTTGCAAGGTATCTGTATAACATTATCTATCTACATGATTATAATGCCATGAGATGGTGTCTCAATAACACTATTGTCCAGTGATGGGTGCTAGATGTAGATAACTTTCTAATGTCCTACAAGTAAATCGTATCATTATATTTATATTAAATATCAAAATGTGTTCAAAGTTTGTCTCAGATAAGGAAATATGTACGTACTCTTGAATTTATCTATGTCTTAATAATATCAATAATAAAGTTGTCATTGCAAATAATTGGGATCTACCATGTAAGTTAATTTTACTACATGAAATTCTTGATTTGTTAGATCCCAACTAGTTAGGGTTGAATTTATTTTTGTTGTAATGAGATTAAGAATAAAGTTGTCATTTAATGACTAAAATATACCATGTAAGATTTATTTACTACATGAAATTGTTTATTTTTTAGATCCCAACCTATTAGGATTATGAAGAGTCCTCTTTCATGACAATATTTATGAATTCTCTATTCTTTCTCAAAGAATTACATATTACAGGAAGGTGGAAAATAAATGAGATGTAGCAGAATGGTTTCTGTTTTTAAATGTGTGGAGGGAGTATAAAATTATTTCAGTTGTGTTCAAATATTTTGGAGCACCCTCTAAAGTGCTTCATTTTCCTCCTAGTTAGTTCCATTTCTACTATCCCAATGCTTCTAGAAGTCCTTCTCCAAAGCGATCTCTTAACTATCTTGGAGGGAAATTGATTACTTGATTGGAACCCACGGATTATAATTTTATTAGGAGAAAGGGATGAGAAAGCTTCACAATCTTCAATATATTCCTCAAGTCAAAAGCATATCAAATGATTTCCTTTCTGTTTGATTGATACGACAATCACTCGAGAATTTGTTAGGATTTTGAGACCTTTTTCAATGAATTTTTGTCTGAAAGTTATGTTGTGAATTAAACAAATTAAACAAAAGGTGAAAATGATGCAATTCAATGATTTTATGTTTTAGTACCTAAGAATGCCTTACTAATGTGAAGGGCTTGGTATTTTCTTGACTTAAGATTATCCGCATTTGGCTTCCTAGCATTTCTTTTAATTTCATTTTTGTCGTGTTTATATTGCTATCCTTGAAGTTGGTGATGTACTGTGTGTGTAATAGGAAGTATTAACTACTGAGAAATCTCAAAGGTGATATTGGTGGATCACTAACTTTAAATGCCCCTACTTAACACTTTACTATTACATGATCATGCAAAGAAATTATTAATCAATATTAAAGGGAAGATGATTAACATGCAGTGTTTCTTGGCTTGTCATATAATTACTACATTTTGGTCCCCAATAATATATTTGAGGCTACTTTTTGGTTGTTACTTATGGATCTTCCCTTTGTCTCAGAAAAAAATAAAGGATAAATGTCCATTGCATTGGAATTGGACATCATCAAAGAGGAATTCGCCAAAAGAAGTAGAGGACATGGGAGCAATTGCTACAATGAGCAGACAACCGCTAGAGAAACATTGAGGAGCCATAATTTTTTGTGTATTTAGATTCACTCAAAATTAACTAGTCACAAAAAGTAATTTTTTTCCTAATATTTTCATGTATATAGAAATACTAAAAACACAATTTTAGACTAATTATTCAAACTAATAATTATCTGATAGTCATAATTTATAATTAACTAGTATAATATGATTAGTATTGTAGGACACCACTATGGGGTATGACTCTGAGGGGCATTGTGAGAATATATGTACACTTCTCATTGTATTAAACAATCATGTCTCAGAGTGTGATATCCAGCCAACGAAATTTATTCCCAGAGGCCATTATGGGATTAAAATGTTTTCTTTTAGTGGACAAGTGGTGATATATTTTCTTAGGCCTTAGTGTTCTTCTTCCCTAAGGTTTTGACACTACTCACATCTAGCACCTTCATTCAACAAAGTGAGGTACTCATCTTGGAAAGTTGAATCATTGTGTCTCCACAATCCAATATGATGTTGGATCAATCTCATGATACTAAAAAAATTGGTCATAATAGCGAGGAAATTTTAATGTGGGAAAGGAAATATCCAAATTTAAGGAACATGACTCTTTTAGAACAAGTAATAAGGATTTTTTTTTTTACACTGAACCTTTTTTTTCAATTTGTTTTCACAAGTAATGAATTGCCTAATATTTTTAACATGTAACTTAGTTGGTATGATTGTGCCTAAGGTTTTGTTGAAGGTGGAATATTAAGTTGCTAAGGTGTTAATTTCTATGGTGACATTTTATTTGCTTTGTTTATACATGTCATCTAGCCGCAGAGTAGCCACTATCGAATGTTAAGGTATATGTCGTATAAATATTTTATAGTCTACTTTATTTTATATTCAAGTATTCATCGTCTTTCATGTATTATACTCTCTTTCATTTTCCAGAGAGGAACTCAATATTGATGGTAAGAAGTAGAAATTGAAGAAAGAGGAGAACAATAACACTGGAGTGACAAATGAAAAATGAGAGAGAGAAGAGAATATATCTAGTGATACACTTAGAGCCAATATATTGCATAAGGCACACTCATAGAGACTAATGGTCAAGTCTTCATAGTTGGTGAATTCGCTTACAATGCTTTGGCAACACAATGATAATGTTTTGAAATGATGAAACAATATTTCATGTGTAAATTGTAGTCCAATTGATATTAAGTTGGAAACTCATATTGTAATACTTGATATTTTATATAATAAAATCTATATAGTTGAAATTATTTTTATTTGCACTTGATATTATTTAATCTTATAATTAAGATATGTAACTTCGCATTATCATATTAGATAAACATGCACAATGTATGGAATTTTTTAAAATTTAGTCACAAAATCATACTAATTAATTTATGTTGATTAATAATGAACACATAAAATCAATCTAAAACTACTAAATTAGTAGTTTAAATTAATTAATGATGAACACAAATAAAATGAACATATGACTAAATTAGTCGTTTATAATGATTATGAATTAAATTAAGTTAAATGAATAGAAACTATTAAATCAGTGGTTTATATAATGATTATGAAAATACCAAAAAAATATTAATGACTATTGCAAATGATACTTTATTTTTATTAAAATGGTGAATGAATTTTGCATATATATGACTATTAGTAGCTAATTTACAGTGTCTTATGACAAGACTAAAATTTAATCATATTTCTTTGGTCATTAATTGGTTTTCTCAATGATTCATATAATAATATATTTTCTTGTATATTTGGTCATTAATTGTGAAATTAATGACTAAACCAATGAAAAATCAATGAATAAATATGCTACTACATGGTAAAATTGATGAATGTAATTAATGACTAAGCTAAAAATGACTAAAATTTGGTTACATTATAAGATACGGTAAATTAGCTACTATTTGTCACTGATTGAAAAATGGTTGTTTGTATGCAAACTTTAGTTTTCTTTAGTAATTAATTATTCATTTTGTACTAGTGATGGTGGTCTACCTTGACGACATGACAAATTTTTCCAAAAAGTTGCCAGAGTAGCTACGCCATCTCAAGGAGATCTTTGAGCGATGTCGAAAGTACGCGATATCCTTGAATCCCAAGAAGAGCGTATTTGTAATGTTGCAGGGGAACCTCCTTGGGCATATCATTGCCAAGAGTGAGATTAAGGTTGATCTGGAGAAAGTTCAGACTATCACATAGATTCCTCACCCAATCAACAAGAAATCTATGCAGGACTTCTTGGCAAAGATCAACTTCCTCTGGAAGTTCATCTCAGATTATGTGCAGATTGTAAAAAACATACAAGATATGATCAAGAAGGATGCAATATATAGCTGGGGAAAGAAGGAAGATGATGCATTTGGCCATATCAACCAGGCAATAGTAGATGCACCTGTGCTGTACAACCCAAATTTCAACAAAGATTTCTTGCTTTATCCATTCGCTTTCAAAAACTCACTTGCTACAATGCTTGCACACAAGGATGAGATGAACAACGAATGTCCCATCTCCTTCATGAGTGCAAGCATGCAGGGATCGAAGCTCAAATTTCCCACCATGGATAAACAAGCATGTGTTGTATACAAGGTGGTGAAATATTTCAGACCCTGCCTACTGAAAAATCATTGCATAGTATTTGTGCCATACCCAGTAGTCAGAGCATTGCTCGTTTAACAAGTGTTGGGTGAAATGTGTGTGAACTAAATGATAAGAATACAAGAGTATGATCTTGAAATCAAGCCAGTTCATACTGCCAAAGGGTTAGGGTCTCTGAAGACTTGCAACAGAAGTAGTACACATGCAAGAGGAAGAAGAAGAGTTCTTTGGTTGGGAGAAATAAATAGATATGTACAATATAGAGCAAGCACCACCTACTTCACATGGAAACTATTGGTACAAATAATTGCATCAATACCTTGAGCACGACACCATGCCCTCTCACTTTTCCATGCGACAAAAGAGGTAACTTCGCCTCAAAGCCTTATCTTATCAGTTGTTGCATGAAGTTCTTTACAAAAAGCACAACGACAGAATTTTGCTCAAGTGCCTGGAGGGACAAGATTCAAAGAGAGTGTTACATGAAATGGATGACGGACTAGCCAAAGGTCACTTTGCGGGTAACACAACTGCACATAAATTCATGAGAGTCTGTTTCTACTGGTCCACATTGTTTAAGGACACACACACTTATGCTCACAAGTGCCCAGTCCGTCAACGACACACCGACATAAATCGAAGGTCAGCAACCCAGCTGTAGCCTGTTGCAATGGATGAAACATTCCAATAGTTGGGCTTAGACATCATTGGGGAAACCTTCCTGCATTCATCAAAACAACACCACTACATTCTGACTACTATAGATTACTTCATGAAGTGGACAAAATAAGTTCCACTCAAACAACTAAATGACCAAGAAGTTGTCAACTTCCTTCAAGAAAACATCATCTCAAGGTTTGGCATTCATGTATCACTTTTTTTTTACAATGCAACTTACTTCTCTTCCTTGAAACTATATGATTTTTCATTGCAATATGGTATTGTGCTTAAATATTCAGCTAACTACTACCCATAGGGAAATGGTCTTGCTGAATCGAAAAACAAGAATCTCATTTGCATCTTCAAAATGGCCATTTACTCTGAGCAGTGAAACTGGCATTCCATCCTAGTGAATGCACTTTGGGCTGAACGAGTTACAACCAATATCTCTCTAAACACATATCCATACTTCCTCGTATATGGTAAAGAAGCCATCCTTCCACCCAATATATACTTTCCTACTCTCAAGTTATCCGAAGAATCCCGAGGCAAGTCGTTTCTATTGATTCAGCATATGATGGAAACATTACACAAGTTATAGTAAGAACGGATGATAGCAAAAGGAAAATTTTCATTCCACCAAAACCGTATCAAGAGATGGCTGATCGTAAGTCTACAGGGAATGCTAGCTTCATTGTGGGTGACTTAGTCTTGGAATGGGATAAAACCTATGAAGACAAAGGAAAATATATGAAGTTCCAACCCATGTGGATTGGTTCATACATGGTTCATGAAAAAATTGGCCAACACATGTATCGCTTGCAATCACTTGATGGGAGGATTGACAACCTTTCTATCAATGGCCAAGATTTAAAATGTTATTTTTAGTGATCTAGGGCTACACCTCACCTACGTACATAGCATGTGTACTATTTCTCTATTTCTTTACTATTTTTTTCTATTTTACTTTATTGTTTTTACTTTGTTTTTCTTTTCTCTATTTTGACTGTCTTGTGATTTTGTTTCGTAAATAAAGTGTTGTCATATATTATGTTCTAGATTTTGAATAAGTATGTAGCTGACTTTAAAGAGTCTTGTGACACTGTAACACTTGGTCAGTCATGTGTCTTTCTTCTCTATGCTTGGATGTAACATTTTGTCGATGAAGCCGGAAGGAAAATATGAATCGTCTGTAAGGGAAGCTCTCATCTAACAATGAACTTGTGTCTATAATAGGAAACCCCATGCCTGGACACAACCTTTTTCTCTATGTGTTCAAGCTTAATCCAACTTGTAGAAATGGAGAAGGGAAAAAATCTAAACGAGTAAACCTAAATTAGAGGTCTTACATGCTTCTTTGAAGGAACAAATTCTTCTACTCTCAATAAGTCAGTATCCCTCTTTTTCCCCAAAGATAAATAAGTTCCTATGCACAATCCTCTTTTAAAATACAAAGGCAAAAGAAAATAAAGGCTTCCTACATAGAGAGGTGAAGCAAGAAACTCCACTGGGGTACTAATCAAGCTCATTGGCAGTGGATCAATGCTTGTGTTCATGCGTGACTTCGCTGGTGTATTGTCCATGCCTACTAGAAGAGGAGAAACACTAGAGATGAAAACTTATACTTTTCAAATCTTAAGCTCGCGAACCAAAATACCCTTCCCAATTTTGAAACACTGTGATCTAGCTGAAAATTTAGCTGTATTTGACTGAGTTTTTACAAGGTGAACCATGTCTATCCATGGGGTAATTGGAGAAGCCAAAGTAACATGCACAACAAATCAATACTTCTTGAAAGTCCAAGGCCTTGTGCTACAAATGAACCAAAACAAAGAAGATGGTATTCAACTAGTGTGCCGCCAAGTGTTGTAGCGGTTGCAACACCCTCCAATATTTTGTCTTTCATCTAAATTTCAGAGCCTTCCTTTGTTTTTCCCCTTGATGTTTGCAAAAAATTGGGCCCATCCCATGAGGTCTTATTGAGTTTTCAAACCCCTTTTTATTGATCAATTAGTGTTTGGTCTTACTTACTAAGGTAATTTAAAATCTTAATTCCTTTATCAACCCAAGAAACTACGCTTAGAGGCACTCATCTAATATACATAGATCTAGAAGGATCTAAGGTTCTAATGATAGCCTAGTGAAATGAAATTAATAATGCTCTCTTACAAGAGGTCCTTATTTGTCTTTTCAAACACTTAAGCATCAATTTAGATGAAAACAAATCTAATGAAATTCATATTGCCTAGGTAACAAAAACATATTATTAATGACTAGTTAAAAATCCTATCATTCCCTTACAAGAATATTGCTCAATAGAATCCTTTCCAATCCTTGGATAATAACAATCCAAAAAAATTTCAACGCCTAACTAATCAACAAATAAGATAAGTAACGATGCAAACCAACGACAGTTGAATCCCTTACAAGAATCAATTATCTAACTGCAAATTGAATTAACAATTACAAATCTGAATCACTTGGAAATCAAACCATGAACTATGTTTGAAATTAAAGCCAATAAGCAAATATCGAAATTATGCAACAGCAAGCATATATATCAATCTTCAAGATTAGTATTGGTTGATTCCTTTTACAAGGCCCTTTCACAACAAATGCAAATCCTTTCCAATTAACAACTTCAACCACATAACCTTTCTTATAGCACATAAAATAACCTATGAATATTAAATCTATCTATGCGACATAGTGATGAGGGCCCTTCAACACTTCACAAGCACACTGTGAAATGATTCAGAAGAAAATAACTATTGGATTTGAAAGCATAAACTTGATAGTGAAGTCTGTGTTAAGTCTGGAATTAAAAATGCATAAACTGTACTTTCATGTGTCCAAAATCTAATAGAAACATATTTTTTCCTGATAGTTTCTTTATCACAAATCCTATAACAAAAGAAGCTATTCCTTCTCTGTATTATCCTAACAAAATTCTATTAATTACATCCAAGAAGGTTGAAATTGGATCAGTTCCTTCATTTATGAAAAAATTCTGAAAATAGGAATTATTTTGTTCACAAAATCTGGAAACTCTGTTGATGTGGCTGGATTTGACCAACGTTGACTGGACACCTATTTTCTTCAAATTTGAAAGTGGATAGATAATCCACCATATGTGTACATTTAGATTCATGCCCACAATCTTCAAATTTGCCAACCTGTTATGGAACATGTGAAACCATGGAGCAATTACAGGAAGTTACAACTTCTTGTAATTTTCTGGAAAATTTCATTTTTAACACAATAATTTCAAAAACTAATTTCAAGCTAAAAAATAATGATAATGATATCATATGATTTAGTTTCTAAGGATTATAGCTGGAATATGAAGGTTAGATGGTCAAAAATGATAATCAAAAGAGGATCTTTATGTGGAATGGACAATCATAATTTGATACCAACAATCATTGGTCATCTTTTGGCATGTTGATCTCTATGTCATGCTTGCAAGTTTGTTTTGGTAATTTTGAATATTTGTGTTTCTGTGTATGAGTTTTTTTCATTCTATCGACATAGGTTACACTCACACACAAAGTTGTAAACATTGTAATGCAAGTTTTGTCATGGTTGTTTGAAGACATATTTCAACTGTCGCACTTGTTGCTCTTAACCTTTGAGTCAGTATCACTGAGCACATGTTGTCTTATTAGTTTGAGGTGTCTTGTTGTTGGGTCGTGCTAAGTGTGTGATCACATCTTCGTGTATGCTCAAGTACACTTGCTTTCACACTTAGTCATTTTTCCTAAAAATCTGTCTACCAGAGAACCCTCTACCGACCAGACCCTATCTTAGTGACCTATCACTACTGCCCAGAATTGCACAGAGCTAGATGCTATCCTCCGGGAAACCTGAACTATGCCATTCTAGAAATGAGCCAGCTGAATGACTCCCAGAACTGCGCAAAAGTTGTCCTAGAACCCAATCCAATCTGTGTTTCCCGCAAGATCTCCCATCAAGTCTCCCAGTGGTCAACCAGAGATATAGCTTTAGTTGTGATCTAGGGACCTACTGATCTCAAAAATTGCATAGAGTTGTCCTTCACCATCCCTTCTTCCCTGCTCTGCAACCAGCTTAGGAATTGTGAAGAGTTGTCCTTCACCATCCCTTCTTCTCCACTCTACAATCAGCCCAAAAACTATGCAGAACTATCAGGCAGGCTTCCCTGCTGACTTTCTCTACTCTCGCTATGAAAAATATGCAGATCTAACTACCACCAGCCCTTCTTTCCTACTATACAATGAGCCCAAAAATTTCACAGAACTGTCTGGGCCCAGACTGTCTCCCGGGATTGTGCAATTTTTACCAGCAACTCCTGCAGCCTGATCTTATCAACATATGGAAAACTGCACAAATTTGTTTGCCAGTGCCTCCTGCTTCCCTGTTACACAATATTTTGTCATGACTCCTGTGCCTATGTCATACCCTGAAGTGCCCGAAACTTAACAATCATGCAATGTACCTGTCCTAATATGCATTTCAGATCCTCTAAAACACTGATAGAAACATGCCTTGAGCCTTCCCAGAAGAAGTAAGCTCTAAAACCCTAATTTTACTAGCGCGACTGTGACACTGGTAACTAGTGCTAATGGCAAGTTGCATTATAATGGCCTCGCACTGCCAGCACGCTTTTTACTTGGATACTCATGTTGATCCCAAACAGGCAAGTTTTTCCAAAGAGGACAAGAATCTTCATGATCTAGAGGCTCCCAGAATGATGAGATGGAGGTTTCTCGGTGTGCATGTGGTCGAATTCTCCCAATATTTCCCTTTGATCTTATCCCTTTAAGCTTCCTCCTTGAGATGAGGGCCTTCCCCCATCTTTGGAGAGATCCCAATTCCCTCTCCCTACCTATATATTCATCCTCTCCCATTCCCAAATGGGTGGTCTCTGATTATTTTCACCCTTATGCTAAGATAGTGCCTACATGCTACTCATTTGGCTTGGAGAAGGCGTGCTTGGAGAGCTTGAGCTTGTACTTGGACATTCACTCAAGGAGGACTTATTGACATCAAGGCTTGGTTGTATGCTTCTTCGTTTACTTCATTAATATATACAATTGTTGGTTCACTTTGCATAAACCTTTGTGTTAATGCATCATTTATCTTAATCCTCCTTGATCTGTTAAGTGGATTACTTTCGATTATGCTTGTTGCACTTGTATGTTTTGTTGTTTCTTTGATCTTTTGTGTAGATATTTGAACTTTGTGAGCAGTAGAGATGATTCCGAGGAGTGAACAGCTCAAGATGTTCAAAAAAGTAATGCGTTATAGCATCAGAATGAGGTAGCCCATTTTCCTCTTCTCTCATTTTGATTGTAATTTAGGAAAGTGTCATGTATATTGTCATGTAGGTTTATAGTCCCACTCATTGGGCTAGAGGAATCGTCTATGTCTGCAGAGAGGATTTACCTAGACAACAAAATGGAAACTCCAATGGGGAAACAATAACCTTTTACATCCATCCCTTCGATCAGATTCTCTGATGAGTTTGACCAACCATCGAATTTTTGGTTTGTGTGCATCACTATAGCTATTTTTAGTCACTGGTTATTGCTTGAGAATGTTAAGCTTGTTCTGGTCTTGAAGATTTTTTATTTTTTCCTTATCTTTCTTTCCCAACACATTTTATGCTCTAACATAAGCACTACCGGTGGTGATTTTCAAATTATAGTCGCACTGCTCTGCCTTTCATCACCCTTTTGCCTTTAACATGCATGTTGATCCTAGAGGATAGAAGAAAAATTAGGGTCTCTTCTTGTTTTCAGTGGTTTTCGACCTCTGCTAATGATTTTTTAGTGTAACTACAATGCGTTTGTCTTGATTGTTTTCCTTGTGTGATTGCAATTGTCTCCTAGCTTTGTTCATGTGTGTTTGAATCCTAATTGGCTTCTAGGGTTTCTAGGTCACCCTTCACTCATTGCTTGGTCTATTTCTCTAAGATTGATTGTTTCCATTTAGGAGTCTTGTTGCAATCAGGACACCATTTTCAAATTTCTTTCATTTCATGATTGTGAAATTATTTTCATTAGTATTGAGTCATATTGGTGCTTTGAAGATTGCTTTTTCGCCATTGTCAAGCATAGATTACAGTTGTTTGCTTTGGAAGGACTGAAAAGTGAATTCTTGTTTTGATTTCTTTGTTTCAGAAAGAAAAGTGAAATATTTCTTCATTTAAGTATTTTTGAAACGATTTACGTTCAAACCATAAGTGAATGGAATTTTCGTTTTAGTTGTTTCAAATTGCATTTTTCCTTTGCTTGTTGTAGTATTTTGCATTATTCAATCAAAGTGAAAGGAAAAGAACACAATATTAGTGCATCTTAGTGAAAGGAAGGTGATTTTTGTTTCTCATAGGATTGCAAATTGGCATTCCATTTGTTAGTGAAAGTGAAAGATTAAATTTCATTTTACATTTTTCATTTGAAAGATAAAGAGTTGTGTTTTGATGCATTTTGCTTGATTGATACATTATTTGGTTGTATCTCTTCCTTCATTAGTTTAGCCTTCATCGAATGAAAATATTTCATTTTTATCATTTAGTAGCATCATAGGAATTCAATTGACATCGTTGAGCCATCAAATTGAAACTGAATTCAAGATAGACTTAAAATTTACCTCAATCAACCTATGGAGAATTTGTAACCTAATGAAAATATCTAGACGTCTAAGCTAGAGACTTGTTCCAACATCTTTAAAAAAAGCAGCTATTGCTAACTACCTGCATTGTATCTTCGGGGTGAAATCCCGTCCTAGTACGGAAGTATATCGAAGTTTCTCTAGCACTTTTAGGTATATTGGAGGCACTTCAGTATGGAAAGTATATAGGAACGCTCTCATCACATGGTTATGCATTAGATAACACTAACACAGACTCGTGCTCCCTGTACTATCGAGTATATATTGGGAGACTGCACTAGATTGTTATCTTTTAGCCACGAGTAACCGAGTTAGCCACCTTGTAAATGTGATACTTCGAACACACCATTCGGAGAGGTCGGTCATCCTCCATCAAGTCCCTCAACTAAGGTGTATATAACGGTTCACAGATACTTGGTAAACCCTCTTGCCTAGCATTACCCATTTTGATTTATTTATTGTTTCGTGTCATAAAATTATCTACCATCGATAACATGCCAAAACATTGCAATTTCTTCTTGGCCTCACATTGAGTAATTCCTTATAAATTTTAATTTTAATCATCCCTCAATGAATCATCTCTTCTCCTTCTGCTCTTGAGAGAAAGTCACCATGGCTGAACCATTTAGTTCACCTCACAGTTCCCTTTCGTTGTCTAATACTAAAGGGTCTTCACAAGGAGTTCATCCTAAACTTTTACAGTCACTTGAAGCTCAAGTCTTTAAAATTGGAATTGTCCTAAGCATCCAGCCCCTTGTTTAACGTCCTCCACCTCGAGACTCATCGTCATCTCAGGAGTTTGATCTAGAAACCCTTGAGAGTCCACAAAGGTTTGTTTTATATCCTCTAAATCCATTATATCATCCATTTTTGATATCTCCTCAACATCCTTATAGTCCATACAATCAACCTAGAGTTATCTCCTCGTCCATCTCAGGTTCCTCCTCGCTAGTTGCTTCCACCTATGGCTTTAGAAGGTGAGATTCCAAAATCTCCTTGAGGTCCTCCAGAAATCTCTGCTACTCATACTCCTAATGTTGATAATGACTTAGAATTTGACTTTCCTCTGGAAGGATTTCCTTATGTAGGAAGAGTTCCATCTCATTCGCCTCCTGAAAACAATGGGTTTATGCTTCCACATGGTTATACAACCTTGGCTCAATTAATTTTAGGAACTCTGAGTGCTTATTCTTTATACCAAAATCCAATTTGGTCATCAAATTCTATGCCTACTTCTGTTCTGTTTATTCCTAACACTACCTCTTAGATACCTATGCAAACTATCATCACTTCAGTTCTGATTCAACCGATAATTATGTCACAACCGTTATTGTCACTTCAACCTTCCGTTCCGGTGCAACTGAAATTTTCATTTTATACATCGTAAGTTCCTCAGTCCCTCCATGAAGTGGAAAAAATGTACCACTGCCTCATTCATAGTTTGGGGGGGGGGAATCCAATCTTTCCTCTTGTGTCAGATGGAACACATGTGAGTGGATCACAACCTCACATGGTTGGAGTGAATAAAAATAATCTAGTCGTATTCCTAATCTCGCTGATCCATATGGGGTAGGTAATATCCAATATCAACAACCTACATGGCCCAGATACCTCTCCAAAAGTCTTATGTTCCATATGGATAACAAGCACTGAAAATCCACCTTATATTCCACAAGCAGGTCCTCATGTGCAACCTGGTCAAAATCCTATTCTCATTGCATATGGTCAAATCCCAATTGGAACTTATTAGTGCCAATAGTAAATCCCTTAAGGAACCATTCAACAACCTTTACTATACCAAGGGAAACCTTTACAGTAGCAAGGGAAACCTTTGCAGCAGCAAGGTCAACCCTTGCAGAAGCAAGCTCAACTTGTATATCAGCAAGGTCAAAAGTTGCAGATACAAGGGCAACCCTTACAATAGTAGGGCTAACATCTTTATTACCAAGGTTAGCAAGTGAAATAACCTTACAGTCCATATGCTACAGATAATTTTTATCCTCCTTATGGTTATCAATGGCCTATGGAAGGTCAATATCAAACCTACCCTAGATAGAATCCACCTTATGGTCAAGGTACCCTTTTGTGGGGGAAAAGCAAGCCCCTTACGGTCAAGATACTCCACGTTGGGGGAAAAATCCTTACCCACAAGGTTGGAACCCACATATTGGGCCTCATCAAAGGCCTTATATGCCCTTTAACCCGTAGTTTCCATTTTTAGCAATGTTAGAATTACCTGATGTCTCGAGGCTTACAAATGATCTAATTCTTCATTCGACTAGTATAAAAAGAGAAATTAGTGATGAGGTGACTAAAAATGTGTTGGAAATAATACTGAGAGGGGGGGTGAATCAGTATTATCTAGTCAATTATTTTCTTTTTCAATCCTAGAACATATACACTACTTCAGTTAGAGAAAACCACGTATATATGCAACTGCAAATAAGGAAACCTGCGTATACCATACAGACTTATAATTTAAAATATTCTACAGATGTTGAACATTAATTTGTGCATCAGGATCATATAAACAGTAACTAGGAATAGAAAAATAGAGCAGAAGACAATCACACACATGAACACAAGATATAAGGTGGAAACCAAATGTGGGTGAAAACCACCTACTGCAATATGTCTCTATCTTTTCAATTAGAAACTTCTTTTTACAATGATTCTATACTGGCGCAGTCCTTTACTAGTACGCAGGCTGCTACCTGCAGAGAACTACAACCCTCTCTCTTTTCCCAGCTTCTCTTGGAAGGGAGCTACAACCTGCTTATTTCTTGTACTAGATGAGATACTAGTACGCAGGCTGCTACCTGCAGAAGAATATAACCTTCTCTTCCTTCCAGGGACCATGTTTCATAATTTTTCAGACTGGATCCACAAATAACATCAATCAAACATCAAGAATTTCAGCATCAACCAATCACCTTTTCACCAATCAAAACTGAAGCAAAATAAACACTTCTATGACGACTGTACCCAGATCATAATAACAGTAATCACACCCCACTTCTGAACCCAGAACACTGTAGCAATAAATAGAAGCAGCTAGAACATAAATGAAGAGATGTACACTACTTCACTATTTAGAAACCTGTGTACAGATCTATAAATTCATTCTTTCAAACATTCAGATATTAGTTAACCCAGATTATCAGATTTATAGATCAAGTGTGTGCCACACAGATCAAAATCATATAGAGATACCATTATTCCAGCCTTAAGATTTTGACCCATCAATAGAACTTATCCTTCTCCTTGCGCTCAAGTTCCTTCTTCATTCAGATCTAGATCTGCACCATAACCCAATCACAGTATTCCAGATCTAGCACTTTATCAGATATTCAATAATTCAGAATATGCCTTGCCAAATGATCTCCTTCCTCTTTTATTGCCTTAGGCCATTCACAATACCACGGACCAAAAACCATAACAATTCAATACCATGGACCCAATACTTGGGATCAACACTTATGACGAGATACCATGCCCCAAAACCATAGGTTCAAATACCAAGGACTAAATACCATGAACCAACCATAAGATTTCCCATGTGCGTGCGCTTTTCACTGCATGAAAGTGCGTGAACTTTTCTCTGCATGAAAGTGCGTGAACGTTTCTCTGCATGAAGGGAACTTTTCTCTGCATGAAAGGAACTTTTCTCTGCATGAAAGTGCGTGAATGGTTCTTCGTATGAAACTTTTCTCTGCACTATAATTTATCATCTGAGATGAGTGGGTTGCCATCAAGTACAACATATGTATCCTAATGCCAACAATCTCCCCCTTTGGACCTGATGGCAACAACAACCAATCACTCTCCCCCTTTTACATCAAGGGCAAAGGGGTGGACTACCATACTCCCCCTGAGTACCTGCTGAAAACTCTAAACGAGCTACCCCTTTGTATATCCTCTGTGCTGAATTGCTGTCTACAAAAAGATGTTCTACAAGAACGAACATGAATCCATGAATTATAAGTAACCTTCCTATCATCAAGACTCATACATACATCCATCTCCAATCCAAATACACAAGATAAATAAAAATCATTCATCTCAGGCATAGTGGGGAAACCAAAATAGGCCATTACATGACGTTGATATGAAAAGAAGTACATGACATAGAGACAAGAACAAATATCATCAACAGAATCATCCTTCAGACTAGCACACATTGATTTACTCCACCAGAAAACTCTTGAAAAATCAAACCAAGGACTTCTAAGATAATGCCAACAATGCATCATTAGAAGAATATATGCTCCCCCTGAACTTGTGTCAGATGATCTCTGATAGACCCATTTGCCCCACATAGACCGACAAATGTACGTGTATCCACCTGCGTACAATAGACAAGATTCAATAGTAGAATGATGCATCAACAACCGCCAGCTTCTGTCTGATGTATTCAAATGTCTCCCTGGGAAATGGTTTGGTGAGTATATCAACAACTTGTTCCTTGGAGGGAACATACTCCAATTTGACCTTTTGTTCCAGCACTTGTTCCCGGAGAAAATGATACTTGATTGGTATGTGCTTGGTCTTTGAATGCATGACTTGATTCTTTGAAATGCTGATTGCACTTGTATTATCACATAAGATGGAGATAGGTGGAGTACAAGTGATTTGAAAATCCTGCAAAGTTTGCATCATCCAAAGGAGGTGTGTGCAATAAGATGCAACAGCCACATATTATGCTTCAGCTGTAGATAAAGCAATCAAACTATGTTTCTTGCTGAACCAAGATACTAATCTTGAACCCATAAAGAATTCACCACCACTAGTGCTTTTTCTGTCATCCACACTTCAAGCCCAATCTGCATCTGTATAAGCATGAAGAGTGAGATCCGCATCTCTAGGATACCATAGACCATAGTTTTGAGTTCCTTAAAGATACTTGAAAATTATCTTTGAGTTTCCTTAGGATTTGCCTGAAATATTCCAACCATTCCTACTACATGCATGATGTCTGGTCTGGTACATATTAAATAGAGCAGAATTCCAATCATGGACCTATAGGTTGGTTAATGCACTGCTGGTGATTCATCATGCACTGAGGCTGCATCCTGTGACCATAGGAGTGCATACTGGTTTCGAATCTTCCATGCCATACTTCTTCAAGATCTTCTTAAGATACTTGGTTTGAGATAAAAAGATACCGCCTTTATTTTGTTGGATTTGTAAACCAAGAAGATATGTCAGTTCTCCAAGAAAAGACATTTCGAATTCCTTCTGCATCACAAAGGCAAAGTTTTGACTCACAGATTCTTCATTACTGCCAAAGATGATATCATCTACATACACAACAAGTATTAGCAATTCATTATTTTCAATTTTTATATAAAGATTGCTATCTGTTGATCCTTTTGAAAAACCTTGTTGATGAAGGTATTTGTCCAAATGATAGTACCAAGCCCTTGGAGCCTGTTTGAGACCATAGAGAGCCTTCTTTAGTCTGCATACAAGATTTGGATCATTACCAAGGATGAATCCATCTAGTTGATCAATGCACACTTCTTCTTCTAAGTCTCCATTCAGAAAGGCTGATTTCACGTCCATTTGAAATACTTTGAACTTCTGAAAGCTAGAGAGAGAAAGGAACATTTTGATGGCCTCAAGTCTAGCAACGGGAGAAAAATTTTATTCAAAGTCTATTCCTTCTTGTTGAGCATACCCTTTACAAACAAGTCTGGCCTTGTTTCTAATCACTTCCCCATTTTCATTCAACTTGTTTTTGAAGATCCATTTTTTCCCTATGACATTCTTATCTTTTGGTCTAGGAACAAACTCCCAAGTGTTATTCTTTTCGATCTGCTCAAGTTCTTCATCCATTGCCTTGACCCAGCATTCATCTTTGCATGCCTCTCTTACATTTTGTGGTTCAGTGGAGGAAAGTAATGCCAAATAGCTTGAAGCTTCTGCAATTGTTCTTCTTATTTGTATTCCTGCCACTTTTTGCCCCAAAATTTGAGATTTTGGATGATTCTTCTGAACGTACCTAGATGGAGTCTTATCTTCTATCCTTATTTGTTCTTCAGGCTCCTCATGGGTTTCTTATTCATCATGAATCTGATTTTATGTTGATGGATAGTCCTCATCATCTTCGAAATCTTCAGATCTTACCTGCCTAGGAGTGTTTTCTTCTTCATCAACCACTACATCAATACTTTCAACCATTTTTCCAAGCCTTTTATTATAACACTTGTATGCTTTGTTGTGGGGAGAGTAACCAAGGAGAATGCCTTCATCTGCTCTAGGTTCAGACTTGCCAAGATGTTCATCAGTATTTTTGATATGGCATTTGCTTCCAAAAATTTTGAAATATTTTACCGAAGGAGTCTCACGATACCAGAGCTCATGAGGGGTTTGAGTTCTGTTCACCCGGACATTTGTTTTGTTGAGAATAACAACTACAGCAAATGCAACTTCAACCCAAAATGTTGCGGGTGTTCCAGACTCATCAAGCATAGCACAAGCCATTTGTTCAACCGTTTTGTTCATCCTTTCAACTACTCCATTTTGGTAAGGAGTTCTGGCTGTAGAGAATTCTCTTCTTATTCCACGCTCTTCACAAAAATTGAAAAATTCATTTGAGGTAAACTCCCCACCTCTATCAGAGCTGAGGCATTTAATTTTGTGATCTGATTTGTTTTCAACCAAAGCTTTGAAGGATTTGAATTTTTCGAAGGCTTCATCTTTGTGCTTCATCATTCCTATCCAAACGATCCTTGAATAGTCGTCAATGAATAATACATCAGTATGGACAAGCTCAACTGGCCTGCTAGCTGATCCTTCCTTCTTAGGGAAGTTAGTTCTGGTTTGCTTACCAAACAGACATGATTTTCATATTGTATTATCAAAAATTCTGATGTCTGGAAGACCACGAACTGCCTGGTATTTGCATGCTTTCCTTATCTGTGAGAAGCTTAGATGCCCCAACCTCCAGTGCCATAGCCAGTGTTCATCATTCTTGCTCAGATAGCATTGTTGTTGTCCTTCTTTGAATATGTATAAATTATTTGGAGTTCTTATGCCTTTGATCATTGTTTCTCCTGTATCAAGATCAAGAACACTACATCCATTTGATCGAAATATTACCTTTGTTCCTTGATCGCACATCTGACTGACACTTAATAGATTATGCTTTAAGCCATCAACATACATAAAATTTCCTACTTTGACCTTTTCTTTTAAAAGAACTGAACCTTTACCTTTTATAAGTGCAGGGGTGTCATTTCCAAATGAGACCTTCTTCTCCTTCTCCAAGGCACTATATGATTGAAGTTTTTATTTATCACCTGTCATATGTTTTGTACATCCATTTTCGATGTACCATTGATTTTATTGCCCTTCTGCATAGAAGGCTATACCACATCTTTCTGGTTGTGGTTCTTTCATTTTCCATGTTTTGATATTTGAGGCTTGCTCCTTCTGAGATGCCTACTGAAACCTGCTCCTACATTCAGAATCTTCATGACCAAAATTATTACAAATAGAACATTCTATTTCATTTTTAAGAGAAGAAAAGTTATTGTAGGTCCTTTTCATGATCCCAGTCATACTCCTTTGTTTTTGAGTTTCTCTAGTCATGATAGTTTTGTAGGCAACACACTGAGCTACTTTGTGTCCAAGGTTGTGACAAGAGAAACATTGGCCATTGAAGAAATTCCTATGATTATCAACCCTACGGATCGAACGATTGTAATTTTCAGTGAAATTCATTCTTGAGGCAAATTGAGAATGATTTACCTGTGGTCTGTTGTAGCTTCTGTTTATCCTTGAAGCAGATTGCCCCTGATTTACTTAGTGATCTCTGTTAATTCTTGAAGAAAAATGTCCCTGATTTACGTGGTAAGCAGCATTATGCCTTTGTTGTTGATTGTCAATTTGTTCACTTCTCCTTGTTGCATCAATATAACTTTTGGAGGTGGATGGATTCTATGCTTGAGATGCTTCTTCATTATATCCCAAACTTGTCTTGATTAGTGGAGAATGTTGTACTTTGATAATCTCATCTAACGTTTCAGATCCTTTAACAAATCTAATATTAAGAGCTTTAGTTTTCTCATTCTCTTTTCTAAGTCCCACTATTTCACATTCTAACTTTTCATGATGTTTTTCACTTTCAGCCAATTAGAATTGCATAGTATCAATAATCATATTTTTCTCTTCTAAACAAATTTTGAGTTTAGAAATCTCTTCATAAAGACCTTATTCATTTATATCATCCATGATATCATCATCTTCAAAAGCCATTAAAAGTCTATAATTATTACCTTGTTCATCTTCATCACTATTTGAAAATCCATCACTGTCTTCATGAGTGTAATAGCTTTTCTTATTTACATTCTGTTTCTTGTTCCATCTAACAGGTTCCTTACCTTTATGAGGACACTTGGCAGCATAGTGACCGACTCTGCCACAAGCAAAACATTTGAAAGGTAACTTACCTCTAAATCTTCCAGCACCCAGTTGAAGGTTCTTGACAAAATTTGATTCTTCCTCTTCTTCTGACATATGTCCTAAGTCATAAGAATCTCCTTTTCCTGAGGCCTTGAATGCGGCTTCTCTTCTGTCTCATGGTCCCCCTTTCCTCATTTTATAAGCGGTTAGAATTCCATGTAGTTGCGACATGGTAATTTTCTGTAGATTCTCCTTTTCTTCTATTATAGAAACTTTTGATTCAAACTTAGAAGACAAAGATCTTAGAACCTTTTCAACCACAACAACCTCTTTTATTTCTTCACCCAATTTTCTCATACAATTAACAATCTCATCTATGCGTAGGAAATAGTTGGCCACACTTTCATCATTGTACATTATGAGATTTTCATATTGAATTCTGAGGGTTTGAAGTTTTGGTCTTTTCATCTGTTCATCTCCTTCATAGCTCAGAATGATCTTGTCCCATATTTCTTTTGAAATTTTATACTGCATAACCTTGACGAATTTTGATTGGGATAGACATCCTAATAGAGTATTGACATCCTTTGCATTAGTTTCAAACTACTTCTTCTCAGCCAGATCTGTAGGAGTTGCTGATGGAAAAGTGTACCCTGTATCTATGATATCCCAGACTTCTGTACCAAGAGATTGAAGATAGGTTGTAACTATTACCTTCCAGTAGACAAAGTTGGTCCCATGAAAAATTTGTGCCCTGATTGATGCTTCTCTCTCGTAGTTGCTCATGATGAAAGATCTTCCTTCAAGCGATCAAGCTTCTTCTGAAGGAACCACTCTGAAACCAATTGTTGGAAATGATACTAAGAGGGGGGGTGAATCAGTATTATCTGGTCAATTATTTTCTTTTTCAAACCCAAAACATATACGCTACTTCAGTTAGAGAAAACCATGTATATATGCAACTGCAGATAAGGAAACCTGCGTATACCATACAGACTTATAATTTAAAATATTCTACGGATGTTGAACATTAATCTGTGCATCGGGATCATATAAACAGTAACTAGGAACAGAGAAATAGAGCAAAAGACAATCACATACAATAACACAAGATATAAGGTGGAAACCCAATGTGGGTGAAAACCACCTGCTGCAATATGTCTCTATCTTTTCAATTAGAAACTTCTTTGTACAATGATTCTGTACTAGTGCAGTCCTTTACCAGTACGCAGGCTGCTACCTGTAGAGATCTACAACCCTCTCTTGTTTTCCAACTTCTCCTGGAAGGGATCTACAACCCCGTTAGTTCTTGTACTAGTTGAGATACTAGTATGCATGCTGCTACTTGCAGAAGACTACAACCTTCTCTTCCTTCCAGGGACCACGTTTCATAAATTTTCAGAGTAGATCCACAAATAACATCAATCAAACATCAAGAATTCCTGCATCAACCAATCACCTTTTACCAATCAAAACTGAATCAAAATAAACACTTCTCTGAGGACTGTACCCAGATCATAATAACAGCAATCGCACCCCACTTCTGAACCCAGAACACTGTAGCAATAAACAGAAGCAACTAGAACATAAATCAAGAGATGTACGCTACTTCACTATTTAGAAACCTGCGTACAGATCTATAAATGCATTCTTTAAAACATTCAGATATTAGCTAACCTAGATCATTAGATTTATAGATCAAGCATGTGCCACATATCACAGATCAAAATCATATAGAGATACCACTATTCCAGCCTTAAGATTTTGACCCATCAATAGAACTTATCCTTCTCCTTGTGCTCAGGTTCCTTCTTCATTAAGATCCAGATCTGCACCATAACCCAATCACAGTATTCCAGATCTAACACTTTATCAGATATTCAATAATTCAGATGATGCCTTGCCAAATGATCTCCTTCCTCTTTTATAGCCTTAGGCCTTTCACAATACCACGAACCAAAAACCATAACAATTCAATACCATGGACCCAATACTTGGGATCAACACTTATGACGAGATACCATGGCCCAAAACCATAGGTTCAAATACCAAGGAATAAATACCATGAACCAACCATAAGATTTCCCATGTGTGTGTGCTTTTCTCTGCATGAAAGTGCGTGAACGTTTCTCTGCGTGAAAGTGCATGAACCAGAAAATGACTTTGTTGCACTATAATTTATTCTCTACATGAAAGGAACTTTTCTCTACATGAAAGTGTGTGAACTTTTCTCTGCATGAAAGTGCGTGAACTTTTCTCTGCATGAAAGTGAGTGAACTTTGTTGCACTATAATTTGTCATCTGAGATGAGTGGGTTGCCATCAAGTACAACATATGTATCATAATGCCAACAAGAAGTGCCAAATATGTTCATCCTTTCCGTGCTGCAAAGGTTCCATATTTTGTAAACAAATGAAGAAAATTAAAAATTGAAAAGAGGGTATGCCCTAAAAGAAAAATCAAAGGGCAAAAAGAAGGGAATGGTCAAGAGAAAAATAATAGAAATGAACCCCAAACCAAAAGACCAGGAAAGTGTGTTAGTTAAAATGCCACTACTGTTCCATTTTTGAAGAATTTCATTATGTGCAAGGGGTTGACTCTTGCCATAGTTGATGAATAGCCAGACAGTTCAATACTGGCCAAAGATCATGTTTGAATTTACTTGTCTTAGAATAGAGAATAAAGGTCTGTCCAAACAGTTCAAGCTTGGCAGATGAGTAGATAGGTAGAGAAGCAAAGGAGCCCAACTGCATAATCTGGGTCCTTGGAAGAGATAAGGGTAGATTTAGATAGGAGGGCAGCTAAAAGAAAAGAAGAGAATCAGGGTTTGCTAGTTCAAATACACCCAATGAAAATGAAGAAAAAATGTTAGGTGTACTAGGTTGGGTAGGCAGTTTTGATGTTGCAGAAGCAGGTTTATGAGAAATTTTTTCCTTTGAAATAGGTTTCATCTCATGAAATATCATAAGGTGCTATGGCAAGGTGGTTACAAAACAAATGGAGCATGACTAATTTCCCTCCTCATTTTTCCAAGAACACTTACTAGCATCCCCCAAAGGACAATGAGATCTACTCATTGCCCTTAGTCCACTTCATTTCATGGAAAAAAAAAAGTGAAACTTTGTTTTCACCTAGGAAAAACTAGCCACATTTCTTGTGTAAAATGTTTTTATTACATTATGCTAAGTTTCCCAAAACTTCATAACTTGCTATCCTTTCATTTCCCCATGCCTAAGTTTTTCACTCTATAAACTTAGCATTTATTCATACATATTCATCCCACATATGCATATTAACATTCTAACTCTATTATATAGCTCCTATATAATGTTTACCCGCCTCTATTATATATAAAAATAAACAAAAAACCCCTAAAAAACTAATATCCCGACCCTCGGCAATATAGCCATATATTAAAGTTCTTCGGGAATTATAGGTTCACTTGGAACCTTATAATAACCCCTTGTGCACATGTAAATATTGGGTTTCATTTAACATTCGGTTAAATGAATAACTGATCCGCCAAAGTCCAAAGTTAAATACATTACAAACCCCGCAAAAAACATTACAAATGTTGAAATATTGCGGCGGGTTCCCCTATTATAAGCTTCCACCATCTCCTTCACCCGTTGACCATCCGATCATTGTGCACAAATCCAACGGTTGTCGGCGATATCGGAACCCCCCGCCTGCCGAACGATAGTGTCCGGGGGATGGGCAGTATTTCTGCCATACAGGAGACACGCGTCGGCTTATCGGCGTGATCGGAGCCCCCCCCTCCAAAACCACCATGGCCCAAAGGCGGTGCGGGGAATACTGCTTACCACCCCACTGCCTCCTCGCTAACATCATACCCACACTATCAGCTGACGTCACATCCATGTCTCTTGCCACCACTCTGTATCAGCACCATGTCACCTACTGACATCACCACCTCACCTACGTGTCACCCGTCATGTCATCTGACACATCATCCTCTGTACCCACTACACGACAAAATTACATCATGCTGATGTCTTCCGACAGAAATGCACAAAAGCCCACCAAAGTCAAATTTTTTGTTAAAAAGGCACAAATGCATCGTTTTCGCTTATTTGTGTTTGTCTCCTCTGTGTGACCTCTACATGCTCTTTTACGTCCAAGGCAGCATTTAAACTGCACAGTCCACCACCCAGCAATTTTACTCCATAGCTTGGCCCCTCGGCTCGTCTCGCCACTTGCAAATCGATCATTTCACCACTAAAACAGGTATTTACATGAATTTTCTCCCCAACCCTGTTTTTCTTTAGTTTTCTCTGTAAAATTGCCCGCATAACACAAAATTTGGAGAAAAAAACACAGTGATGTCTTCAAAATACTCACCATAACCACTGTTTCGACCAATTTTTACCAAAATCCGCCCGCTGAGCTAAATATGAGCTCGTTCCGGCCTACAAATTCTCTGAGAAACCCCAAAACTGCCTTTTTCCTGCTGTTACTCCCCGTTCTGCCCAAGAATCCCAAGAACTCCACCTCCCTATGTAAAATCTGCCCACTGAACTAAATACAAACCAATTTCACGGTGTAATTCCCGGAGATAATCCACAGAGTCATTGTTTTGCTTATTTCACTCACACAGACCCAAAAATTCCAATTTCAAAAGCAATAGAATTGAGCTATGGAAGCTCCAATAACCTTAAATGTTACTCCTCTCAATTCACCCCACAAGGAATTGGAATCGCTACCTTTGGCCAATCGGGATTATCTAATCCAAGACTTGGTTGGTCACAGAAACCACCTACAAGCATTCTATGAACTCAGTAATAGTCATCTAAATAAAAATGATTCCTATGGGATATGGGAATCAAATCTACCCATATACTACCTCCCCTCTGTCAATGTCTTCCCTGAGATAATTCACCTATGCTGTGAAAACTATGAACCAACCCAAAGGGCAGTCAAAACTCCATCTGGGGCCATCCTCTTTCATATAACTCCTGACTCCATAAATCAAATGCTAAACTTCAAACCAACTCAGCTTCTGTTTCCTCTTACTATGAAATTCTTGCTTGATGAAGGTCCCAAACTCTCCAGCTCAGAGATAACCCGAATTGCTCAAGTATTTATGAGAGTAGATCGCCAGCCTAAAGAGCCACCTCCTTTTCACTATGCATCTTTCAATGAAGTGGGTAGATTACTTGTTGATATGATATCTTATGTTCTGGGGTTCAGGACAAGTGAACATATTGATGAAACTATATTGGTCTTACTGTCCATATCTACCCCAGGGCAGCCCCTGCTGTCAAATACAACTATGCCAAATTCATTGCCAACAAGATACATGACCAACTCTTGAATCTAGATAGGGAGGGAGTCTTCAAGTATTCATCCTACATCTATCATCTGTTCCTGTATTATCAGTCATACTATTTCCAATTTCCCATCAGAAAATTGGACTCTAAAGGAGAAAGGAGGTCTGTGAGTTTTTGGACCTCAGTGTTTCATGAAGTCCACAACTCTCCTTACTCTTACTGTGAGTTCATTGACATGTTTGTCTATCCAGTATCTTCTCTCCTAATGAGAACTCCTCCTCCTAGACTGTCCTATGATATGCATAAAATATTGCAGCTCTCCAAAAGCTACAAAATAGGTGACTGGTACTTCTACCAGAATCACATTGTTATCAGGATATATGGCTGTGAGTTGTTCCCCTATAGGCTGCCAAAATATGTGCCAATGATACTGTTTTCCTTGGAATATTTCAGGCAATTTATTAATTCAGATTTGACTCATTTCCATAGCACCAAGAAAAAGGCTCATTTGATATTGAGAGACCAACTAGGCCCCTATGTCATGAACAAGAAAGAAGGATGGCAAGATGCTGATCAGATATTGGGTGAAAAACTTAGATTAAAAAGAAGCTTTTGGTGGGTACCCTATGACCCAAATGGCTTTATCAACGCAAGAAGAATAAAATATAGGCTGTCAGCCTATGAACATTGCAAAATCCCTGAAATAGAACAATTTGCCAACCAGGATGAATGGGTAGAAGGCACACTAATTGAACAGTTCACTGACGAAGAGAAAATGGAGCAAACTATGAAAAATCTGGAAAAGACTCTTGACTTAGATTCTTTTGGGCAAGTGTCATTCGAACTGCCACAGCAAATCAGAGAAGGCACATCAACTGCTGCAGCTTCACAAGCTGCCCAAGAAAGGACTACACCAGTAGTAGGGACAACAAAGGGGAAGGAGGTAGTAGATACAGAGCAAGAAACAATGATATACCAGCCAACTACCTCAAAGGAATAGGGTCAAGGGGAAGTCCCTTCACTACAGACAGAGGCACCAGAGGTACCAGCATTACAGACTCCTCTCAGTGAGGAAAGAAGCAAGAAACGAGATAGAGAAGAGACCACACCTGCAAGTGGATCAACAGAGCAGCCAAGGGCCAAAAAGCAAAGAGTAGATCCTCTAACTAAAGAGGAAATTAGTGAAGAAAACGCAGAAAGCCCAAGAGAGGAGAGGGCAACCAGCCAATAGACATCCACCAGCTCTCACAGGCAAGAAATAGGGAGGCAACATGATATGGAAGTTTCTTCCTTAAGGCCTCAAAGTAAGTAATGTTCTGATTTTAAAGGAACATTCATGGAGATTAAGGCCCATAATGAGTCATTGAGAATATAGCTTTATGATAAACTTCTCAAAATGACACCCTCCAAACAGCAAAGACTAATGGCAGCATATGAAATTAAGGAGGAGAAGATGATCTTAAGTCATTTTAAGCCTAAGGTTCAGCAACCACAGTCTGCAGCTGACTACATAACAACAAATCTAGAGGTCATTGCTAAAGATATACACCCAATGGACCAGATTGAACTGCACAAACAAACTAGTGAAATGGTCTATGCTACATTGGAAGACAAGGCAATGCTAGCCCACCAATTGAAGGAGTCATTAAGTAATACATCTACCCAATTGGATTTGGAAAAGATATCTTCCTTAGACAAAGACAACAGAATAAAGACCCTAGAAGACATAATTATTGAGTTGGGACATGATCCCAAGGATGCCAAGGGAATCAAAGCACTGATAAAGAAAAAGGAAGAAGATATTGCTATACTTCGAAAGCAATTGAAGCTGCCTGTCACCATGCACCCCCAAACTACAGAACTTGTACAAGAAAAAGCAGAAGAAGACGTAATGGATTTGCTAATGAGGATGAATCAAAGGCTAACTCAAATAGAGCAAGAGTTGGAGAAATCATTGCAAGCCAAGCAGGGAGAGTCAACCTCCCAGCCACCTGAAACAGCTCCAATAGTTACCACTTCTCCCCCCACAGTCATAGTAGCAATTCCTCCCACTATCCCAAGATCAACAACAGGTACATCAGCCACAGATGCTTCAGTGGCAGCAGCAACAATAGGACCAGATACCAGCATGAGCATGGAAGAAATGATGAAAGCAGTAAAAGAGCTAGAAGTCCAAATGTCAGAGCTTAAAGAGGCAAAAGAAAGATTGGCCAAGCTAGAGGTAAGCTATGACAAATCCAAGATAACAGTGGCAGAGAAAACTAGAGAGGTAAAGGCCTTGGAGAATAAGGTGAAGTCCTTGGAAAAATATCTCACCCTTCATAAACCTAGACTGGCAGAAATTAAAGCAATTTTGTGGACCAAAATTGGCCAGTCCATCACTAATCAATGGCAATCAATTCAGACAATCCATGAGAAAATTGAATTGATAGAAAGGGCCCAAGTAGAGATTCAAAAGGCCAGAGCATCATTGGGAAACATGCCCGAGCAGGCTAATAAACTAGTTTATTTTTTGAATACTCACACCAGGGAACAACTAGCAGCTCTGGAGATCAGGGACAGAACAAGCATTATTTTGACAGTGAAAAAGGTGCTAACCATGAGGAATTTTATACAGAATCTAGAAAGAAAGTGCCAAGAAATGCAGATGGAAATAAATGCCTTCACAGAGAAGTTTATAGTCTTGCAGCAGAAGGGTCTATCTAGTTTGTTAACCAACAATCAAAGACTGTTGACACATGAACAATATGCTCACAGGGTAAATACATATGTTTCCAATCAGATCACAGCATCATCAAGCACTTCAGGAAACATAGGACCTCCCTCTGGACAGAGCTTATATGACAAGTTGGAAAATCTGTTCTATATTGAACATGAGATAAATCATCTTTTTGAAGTCCAACCCAACTTTTACAGGTATACTGAAGCTGATAAAACATTAATAAAACTGCAAAGACACCAGTTGCCAATAGATCAATGGTGGCAGAGCATGTTGGAGGTCTTACCCAAGTAGTTTTGATTTTTCTTTTATCATCTGCATTTAATCCATGGAAAAACACGTGGCACATATCATAAAGGTGAAGACAACAGAGAAAGGGAGTCAAGCTGGAACAACAACGCAAGAACGCGAAATCAAGGGACAGCTACAGGCCGAATTACTCTATTCAAAAAAGTAAAATATCTCTGAACAACTAAATAGCCAGCACACCAACATTTACTCCTGCATTCATTTCTCTCATTTACTTCTCCTGTAAAGTAGATGAATGAATTTATTGCGGGATGTTTTTCCATAAGATATTTTGTAACTCCTTTTTTGTATAAATACCTCCCCGTCAGATGTATTTTAGGTTGGTGATTTCTTCTCTAGACTGCGTTGTAACTCTGATATTTTTTAATACAAAGGTTGTTGAAGTTCACTGCTGCTGGGCCGTCTGAATGTGGATTTGATGTTCTGGGGCCTGCTACAAAATTCCTGTGTCTTTCTATGGATCAATAAGTTGTTCTAAACTGTGTTTTGTGTTTTCTGTGTTTGCAAGTTCCATATATGTTTCATAATCTTAGTAATAGGGAAAAAGCATAGCCTAGAATTTGTTTAAATACACTCTATGTTCAATCTCTATTGTTAATTATGTTTTCTTCAGAATTAGCATAAACAGGAATTCTTAGCTGCTCCTGTTTCCAATGATTCTTTCACTTTGAATATTGCCAGGGAATTCTTTATTGCTCCTTGATAATATTCATGCACTTTCCCTCTACCAACATGATGAAGGATTCTTAACTGCCCTTCATCCACTGGCTTACATTCCATCAATTTCCAGATTTTAAAATTGTTCCAAGATAGATTATCTTGCTCTGTAGTATTGCCCTTTATCAAAGAAAACACACTCAGTAGTTCATCCTCATAGACTCCATTTTCCCAATGGAATAAACTGTTTCAGAATTGCATCCCAACTCTGTTTAAGATCACCATCCAACAAACTTAAAACAAAACCCTGTACATCATAACTAGCCTAAAATACCTCAAAACAAAGCTAAAATATAAAGAGAGAGCCCTCTTTGGATGCAGTTTTCCTAGAAGTTGCATCTAAAAGGTTGGTTAGTGGTTACCTTGGCCGTATTCCCTTTTTTCACAAGTTTTGGGGAACAACCTGAGTGAGAACACTTCCCATACTATATATAGTATTTTCAACATCCCCTTTGTTTCAATAAACCCTTATTATTTTGTATCTATATATTCCATGATACAAGAATTCCATGATACAAGAGTGTTTTATATTTTCTTTGTATATTACTCACTTTCAAATTTTATATTAATGTTACACCTCCTTGAATTATTATACAAAACATCTTTTAATGTGAACCAAGTGGAGCTCAATGAAAATTTATATAAGAGACCTAAAGTTTTAGTGCTAGTATTCTAGATATGGATCTATTGTAGCATAGGAGTTGTTATAAATAATAAGAAGGGGTATAAAGAAATATTTTGTTAATTTTGACAAATTTTCACTTAGTTACCCTTGAAACTAAATTCACATCACATAATCAATCATCCACAACATATGGACACAAATTTTAAAGTGGAAATAAAATTTTGAAGAAGAAATACTTGAAAAAATTTCTTGTTTGAATACAATCTCTTGTGAGAACACCAATCCTCTGTAAGCACCAAATTACAAAAATTGTAGGGTTCATCTTGTTAAGAATATGAGGAAACCAATATTTAGTAAGAACCAACTTACAATAACTGTAGGCTCCACCCTAAATTGAACCTTCAATAAACCAAAAATTGGCCTCGAAGACATGAGGACTTGGCCTTTAACCAATCCGAAACTAGATCTTAAGATAATAGAAATCAACCCTGAAACTCAACATCCAAATAGTAGAAATTGTTCCCTGAAACTTGGCCTTAAAACTACAATACTTAGCCCGAAAACACGACCTTCATAGGGACAAATCTATGCCCTCAAATAAAACCTACAACTCAACCTTAAGATAGGCCTGAAATTAGGCCTTAATAGGGAAGGAATTTCCAACATGACCCATTTAATGCAATATTTTAGGAGCATCCATGAAACCTGAATCCCTCTGATCATATCTCCTAAAATATTATGACCCAATATTTGAACGGTGGACTAGATGGTCAATAGGATTTCCGCCATGTATGGATGAAGTCTAATCATTTGGAAACTCCTAGAATAATTTTTATATTAGAAATTCCAACATGGCCTATTTTATGCATGAAGGGGCTACTGACTGACTTTCTAAGGAAGGCCTACTTTTGGATCTAGGGTTATGGCGGGTGATCAAGTTGGTTGGCACTGATCACTTACAGTATTATCATAAGCCGTATATGTACAATCCTCCACATGTTTTTCCTATTTAGTTACTTCTTCTTTGTTCTCTTATTCAACTCATATTATGATGCTTCTCAATATACTTTGTATGTATATATTAGCTATTTTTTGTGACTAGTTTCAATTATTATTGTTGGTAAAAAATAAAATCATTTTATAACTTCTCTTGATGTATAGAATATGTAAGTACATATCAACTAATTATATTTTCACTATGTGTCCCACATAAGGATCTCAGTAGATCCCGGAGAATGCACATGCTTAGTGTGTATATGAAAAAAAGTATTTTCTTTCAAATATTAATAGAAGTACATTTTTTTCTGAGGAGAATGAACATGATCTATTTGCTGCATGATTTTAGAGAATCCAAGAATTTTAACTTCCTCTCATCATATCTCATAAAATATTATTACCCAAGATCTAAAAGTTGGATTAGATGATAAGTGGGATTTCCCCTCACTAGTCCAAGTTTCAGCTTTTGGAACCTCCCAGAAAAAGAGTTATAGCATAATTCCCAACATGACCTATTCAAATATGAATTTAGGAAGCCTAAATTACTCTTATCATATTTCCTAAAAGAAATTAAACCAAAATCTAAAAAATGGACTAGAGGATCAATCGGATTTACCCTAAAAAATTTCCAAGTTTTGACTTCTGGAACATCCGAAAAGAAAAGTTATATCATAAATTCCAACATGACCGGTTTAAAGAAAAATTTAGGAAGCTTATCTTCCTCAACCAACATTGCTACAAAATTTAATACATATAAAATCTACAACCATGGTAAATATCTTGAAGTGTAACTGCATGTACATATAAACTTGTTAGAAAAAAAAATCAATAATCGTGGATAAGATATACTTATCATGAGTCAAATATTTTGGAATCTAGAATTGAAGAAGGGTGAGCCACTCTCCCCCCAAACAAAGGCTCATATATGATATATTCTTTCTCATAGTTGGCCACTCTTGAGCCAAATCATGATACATTGAGAGAAAAAAAACTTAGGGATTTAACACAAGTTTCCAAACCATATTTAACAAAAAAGGTGAAGACCAATTTCACACACAAAAAGGGATCTCAATGTTCAACCCCTCCAGTTCTTTGACCAGACCCATAGAGATTCATAAATTATAATTTAGGTTTTCACAATAAGAGGGAATCCTCCTCTAATATCTATAGTCATTTGACCCTCCCTTCTTTAGTACTCTCTATTCCACTCACAAACAAGACAAAAACTAGTCCTCTTAGTCATCCATTCCAAGTAAAATGACTATAACACATTCAATTCTAGTTACACAAGTTGTCACTAATTCTCATGTTAATTCAAAATTATGATTAAGAGAGGGAAAAAAGGAAGGTATCAAAAGAACAAAGGAGTAATTCTTAGAGGGGAAAAAAATAAAAATTATCCTCAATGGTATTTCTCTTTCATTTTTATGAAGACACTTTGATCCTCCATCTTCCCAAAAATCATATTAAGGGAATTGTCAATTCAAGGTATGAAATTTCCTCTCAAAGCATTATAATATAAGGCATTATAATATATTGGTTGTGCCTCCTTCCTTCAGTTCTATCATAATATTAATAAAATAAAATAATTGTATCTCATAATAGAGTTTGACATGATAGCATCAATGTTGACACCCCAATGTTATATTCTCTTAACTACATTACAAAATTTAGGGAAATGAAAATGGCATCACACATAGTTGGATTATATGAAGATTCACATAGATGGATTATCTGAAGATGAAAGAGGAATATGACCATGACATGATGAAGGGACATCTACAAAGTATGGATGGATCACGTGTTTTTCTTTTGAAGATGATGATATTGTTGGTAAACAACAAGAACTAGATTCTAAATGGATTTTAAATATCAATTCATTTTTGTAGCTTCACTGTGGAAGAATTTTTATAGCTAGATGGAGGAAGGTAAGCACACCATTTACAATAAAAATAAAATATTCAAACCTAGTTGTTAGAAATAATATGAATATTTTTATGTACATGATCCATTGGAAATATACTTGTATTTCAAAATTACCTTTCTCCCCAAGTATATTAGGATGGTTCAATTTTGCATAATTTTGTTATTTCAATCAAGGTTTTCTGATAAACATTTATTAGATTGGTATGACTATAGATATCTAAATGAATAGGGAAACTAGTCAAATGTTGGTGTTCTTAACAACCAACAGGGTGTGACTGACCCACAGTTGGAGCCAAATATTGATCTATTACCATGTCACACATCAAATAGAGTGATTCTAAAACAAAAATCTTTTAGTTATTTTTAATGTTGCAAGTATTCTTCACGCAAGGCTTGCAATCATAGTTTCTCTTAATAGCCTTATGTCTTAGTTACATGCATTCGTTTATAGAATGTAAAATAGACTTCATTTGATTAAGATATTTCCATTTCCATCAAAGAACCCATAGACTTAACCTCTATATATCATTTCCATTATACTTTACAAATTTTAGCCATTGTATTATTTCTATGTCTTTGTCATTTTACTACTTACCTTTTACATTTATTTTTTATTATTTTTCCTTTTCAATTTACCATCCATCTTTATATATTTTTCTTTATTTTTTCATTTTCCTATATTTTTACATACCCATATTGTTCTTGTATTTTCCATATTTCCATGTTTCCATACTTGGCCTTTGAACGTTTCTCTCTTTTTTTATTTTAACATTGTTAAATTCCATTTCCAACTAGTTCTTATATTCCTAGATTTATATTCTTCATATTTTTGGAGAAAACGATTTTATTATTATTTATTTTTCCTTATTTATAAATATCACCATATTATTTCTATTTCCCCTCATAACTAACATCTTCATAACTCATTTGCATTTATACATATATATTTTATCACTTATTTATTCTTTTATTATCCTTTGTCTAGAAGTTTCATGCATACTCCTCTACACAACCCTTATGTTTGCACACCCTTTCCTCCAGCTAACCCTTAACACTTTTTCCTCATCACAACCTTCCCTCTACATAACCCCTTTCAATGCATACTTCACACTCCATTTTTTATTACTTAGTCAATTTTACTTTTAATTTCACCTTTATTTACTTTTACTTCTTCACACTTCGAAAACATTCCAAATTCTAGCATCCCACCTTCGTATCATTTTATTATTATTTTTTCCTAATTTATTTTGGAATCCCTTACCATGACATGAAACATCTAGCTAAACATATCCCAAAATAAAATTTGTAGGGTATTGATTGGACAATGATGGTTGGGTGATGAGTTGACAAACATACAATAAAAGTTTACACTCACCACAAACTACACACAATTATGTGGCTCTCTATGATTAATATGTGAATAATGTGGGGAAACATATGTTTATAAATAAAGTTAAGTATATTAGGACTATGCATGTAGGATTAAAATATGTACTTTTAAAACAAGGGCCAATATCAACGATTGTTGAGTCACTTTTTGTAGATTGACAAAGATCGAGCCATGGTAAAATGAAGCCCATAACTTGAGTTCATGATACACAATTTTAGCAAACAAGAGATCATTGGAAGTATAGAACCATGAATAACCATTTGGATTGGTCATAGGGCCAAAATTATATATTTTAACTTGAAAATTAAAGTTACAATCATGGGCAGTTTTGTTACTATCACTAAATTAATTTTCAAAATTATTTAGGAAAAGGGAAATATAGAATATCTGAAGTGGAACCTAGCTTGGAGGAGAAATTCCTAACTTCATTTTTCAAGATGGATATTTATTTACTTAGAAAAGGGAGTGTAACAAGCCATGGTTGATTTTCCATTTAAATAAAATAAGGCCGAGGTCATGGGACACGTATTCCAAGATGAATTTTGGGAAAAAAATAGTGATGGGTATTACTTGTCATTAATTAATGACTATGGAAATTGGCAAAGACATCGTCAAGGAAAAGTGTAAATAATTGACTTTTTATTTATGATATAAAGGAAAATAGGAGAAAAGGAAGGTGAAGGGAGACATATTTGCATGAGAGGGAAAATGAAGGAAATTGAAGGAAAATGAAGAAAATGGAGGCCTTAATGATAAAAATGCTTCTGAGGATCATTTCACAAATTTTTGTCAGTTGACCTTTTGGTAGTTAAGTATTGGGAGCTCTCTTCTATTCTCTTGTTGTCTCATACTCTTGCACACTTAGAGTTATCTTGGAGAATTCTTAGATCATGCTCAAAGCACTCCAATTTTCACTTATATTGGAGAAATAAGGCAAAGAAAAACATGAAAGTGCAAGGGAGTAGTTGGGATCCATCAACTACAAATAGATTTCTTTGCAGAGACCAGGTTGCATGCGTGCTTTCCTTGTTGATTTCTGGATGCATGGTATATGCATGTGATTTTGTAGTTATGTGCTGTCATTGGCATGCATATTTTCCTGAAGTGACCTTGATTTTAGCCTTTCCTTTCCATTTCTTGGATATTCATGGTGTTGTGGGTTTTTCTACTTGTTGTTTTTATAATTGGTGCTCATGTTCCTTATGGCTATGGGTTGGAAAAAATGCTCTAGATGCCCTATAGAAACTTGGGTTGAGTTACTGGTCCTGGAGCCTACGTTGTGACAAATTATCTAGATTGCTTGGTGCATTGAGTTAATAGTCCCTAGATCCGGGTTGGAAAAATGATCTGGAGCCCTCGAAGGTTGTCGGTTGAGTTACTAGTTGCTGGAGACCTGGGAAGCTTGGGTAGAGATTGATTTGGTTGGTTAGCAATGTCCAACCATGGAGGTTAAATCACTATGGTTAAGGGTTGAGGTGGTCTGGCCTCTGGAAGCTCTGGTTGGTTTTTTCGTGTACTCCATGATATCCCACATTCATGCTTGGAATATGGCATGAGGGTGATTGGCTAAAAGAGAGATTTGGTTCAGCCCAATCTATGGCCGAGTTGTACGTGGAATCCCCTAACTTGATCAATATTTTCATATGTTAATAATAGCTATTATTTTACTATGATTCATGTATACCTGTAGTGATTTTATTGGTGATATTATGGTTGTGTTTCCATGGTTCCTATGTTCATTATTTTCTGGTTATATGATGTGTATTATCTACGACTCTTGTCATGAATTTTTTAGCTATTGAATGGTTGATACATTTATGGAATAATAAGTGTTGTTGCAACTATGTGGAGTGGGCATAAAATCTTCTTGGTGATTCTCAAATGAATCTCATACTAATATGATTAGATATGTATTCATGACATGTAGCTTACATGTTTTTCATGTGTTTGATATAGTGTCTACTATGGACTAGGAATGTGTTGGATCAGTTCTTTTTCAAGTTTCACATCAAAAGATTTTTCATTATGTCATTTATTATTTTTAGAAGTTACACTCAATTTTGGGCAATTGGATGGAGGTTGGCTTTAAAAAGTGGGTCACATCTTGGGAAAGCACCATCTAAATTGGAAAGTTTTGGCTATAACCACATCGAGGAAGTGTTCTTCATGTAGTTGGAGGCCTATAACTACACCCAAGCTTTTTCATGCATGTATTTTTGAGATTAGAGCTGTGAAAAAGAGCCCCAAATTAGGGTTTGGTTTCCTAGGGTGGTCCTTTGGCCCCTGAGTGTCTTCGAGCCTTAAGGGCATTGTGGGTGGTCAATTTGTCTAACTCACTTCCATACCTAGATCTTGGAGGTTGGGTCATGTCATAGTAACTCTTCACTTCATGATTTCCCTAATAGGTAATAAAATTTGGTAAATGTGGGAGGAGGTGGTGACAGGGTGGTATCAGAGCTTCCAGGTTCAAACTCTTAGACTAGATGGGCTAGGTGTGATTGTTATGTATGCATGTCTGATTTTCTATAAGTTTATCATGCGTGCATGTTGGTTTTTTATTGTGATGGTCACTGTTGTGGTCTCGTGTCATCATGATTTTGACTTTGGGATGATTGACATGTTAATTTCATTATATATATGTATGTTGTGCTAATCTGGACTAATTTGTGTAGATGAGATAGCCTCCCCTGAAATTCAGTAAGGTATATTTGGTTATGTTTATATTTTTTTATCTAACATTGTATGCTCGCAAGAGATAAAGAAGATAAAATATGACAAGTAGAATGGTGGATTAGAATTCACGTGACTCTCCTTATAGATCAACTTACTCTCCTAACATAGTAGATTCCTTAAGAAGTTTAAAGGCATAGATCATAAGTTGTAAGGTGGATAATGACATAATCATTTAGTCACAAAAGAGACTTTCCAGAGCAAAGAAAAAGCAAAAAAGAGGTCACTGCAATTATCCTTCAAATTGTATCATATTTGTAGAGATAGGGACAACCATAGATCAATTTTAGATAGGAGGAAAGGAGAAATGGGGAATATGGTAGCAAGTCTCATGGAGGACATAGGTCAGATAAGGATGACATAGTAAAAGGTGGTAGATGGATGGATAAACCTGATAGGAGTGATTATGGATTATATTCTACTTTTGGATTAGAGAGAAAACATATTCATCATCACCATCATTCTTACAAGAGGAGTGAGAATAATTACTTTCCAGATAAATTCAAGAAATCCAAATCTCCTACCTTTGATTGAGAGTTGAAGAAAACATAAGATGTAGAAGCATGGCTAGTTGGGATGAAGAAGTTTTTTGATATGCACAATTATTCAGAGAATATGAAGGCCAGGATAACTAATTTGTGTGTCAAGGGAAAAGAATACATATGGTGGGAAGATGTGACGTGTGTCAGAGACATCAAGACAGAGGGGTTGAGTTGGCATGATTTTAATGTACTCTTCAGGAATAAGTACTTGTTAGAGAGGTATTATGACAGCAGGACTAAGGAGTTATATGAATTGAAGATGGGGTCTATAACAAATGAAGAGTATATGACTACGTTTTCAGATTTATTGAGGTATGTATGATATCTTAAGGATGAGAAGATGAAGGTTCAAATATTAATTAGTGGATTTACATTAGCATTTAAATATTGGATTGAGTATGGTGATCCTCAATAATTGGAGAAGTTAATTGGGAAGTTGAAACAATGTTATGAGCAATCTAAGCATAATTTAGAGCCTAAGTAGGGTTGGAAAGGTAATGTTAAGACTAAGGGAAAGTGGGATAAGAAGTGCGGAAGGCCTCGAGATGTAGGTAAGAAGGAAAATGTAGCACCATGTAAGAAATTCAATGCAGTTGATAGAGGGCATGGATTTCAGTCTGAGGAGCAGAATAAGGTGATGGAATGAAGCCTTTGTAGTGTTTGACTTATGGAAAGGATCATTGTAGGAGACATTGTTTACAAAATGAGGCTAAGGAGGCACAAAAGTTGGGAATGTTGGAAAGGGTATTCCTCAGATTTATGCAACATTGGATAATAGGTAGGCTAATTGTCACGTATCTATTATCGAGTTGGAAGGTAAGCTTTGTGATCAAGTTGTTTCTATTTTGATTGACCCTAGGTCTAACTATAGTTATATCATTATTGACCTATTGGAGAAGTGTTGTTTGAATAAATAAATGCATGTAGTGTCTTTGTTGGTGCAATCAGCTACAGGTACCAAGAAAATAGTTCATCATTGGGTGATATCTTGTGCATTTAGGTTGAAAAATATGTCTACATCAACATATCTAACTATCATTCCTTTGGGTTCATACAATATATTATTAGGTATGGATTGGTTGTATATTCATAGGACTAAGGTAGATTTCTACAAAAAGGCTATTGAGTTCCTGGATGATGATGGAGAGAAGAGAAAATTTTAGGGAAAGAAGAATCCTACATTAGTGAAAATGGTTATATCTATGTAGGCAAAGTGTCATAGTACAAAATGGTGTGTATTTTTTTTAGTTCATATTTCTAGTGACAAAGGAAAGGAGCTTGAGGATGCTGAAGTATTGTTATGCAACCAACTCACAAAATAGAAGAAAAGATAGATCAATGCCTTCAAAGTCAGCCTCTTCGAGGGGGCAACCTCCTTTATATTACAAAAACGAAAAAATCTTCGATGATACAAATAAAAAAACCTCATTTTTATATATAGGAGTCTAAGGGGTCACAATATAATCAAAGTTGACATAACAATAATAATATAAGGGTACAACAATAATAATATTGGGCTTCTGTGGGGCACAATAATAACAATATGGGGACAATAGGGGCCAAAATATAATAATAAGGGCTACAATGACAATAGTAATGGAGGAATCACTAGCATTATACGGACCTAACATGCCCCTCTCCTTAAAAAAAGTGTTGTCCTCAAGGCTTGAGTAGTTCTGGATGCTTCTGTATAAAAGTCTCACCCTCCCATGTGGAATCTTGAGCGGGTAAATTCTTCCACTTGATGAGATTTTCCAAATTGATCGATTTCATAGTTTTCAAGTTCTTGTTTATGTGACTACTTCAGGTTCCAATATTATTTTTCCTTCCTCATCAAGTTCTAGTAGTATTATTTGAACTGGTAGTTTGTCACCTATAATCTTCGTTAATCATGAAACATGGAAAACTGGGTGCACTCGGGAAGCTATAGGAAGCTCCAATTTGTATGCCATAGTACCAATCTTTTGCAACACCTTGTATAGACCATAATACTTTGGTGATAATTTATTATCCTTCTTAGCTTTATTGAGGGACATTTGTTTATATGTTTGTAGCTGTAGGAATACCCAGTCACCTACATCAAAACTTCTTTCGCTGCAATGTTGATATGCCCGCTGTTTCATTCTATTCTACACCAAAGTGAGGTTATGCTTTAATAGTTGGAGAACTTGTTGTTGGCGCTCGATGTGATCTTCCAGTTCTTGCACCTTAGAATTTTCTCTTAAATATGATGTGATGGATGTTGGATGATATCCATAAAGTGCCATAAATGGGGTCATTTTTGCTACAATATGGAAGGAAGTGTTATACCATGATGCAAGAGCATAAGGCTTAAACAAAAAAGACTTTATGTTATTCCAAAAATCCAAAAAACATTATAAGCAAAGGAGTGGGGTCCTTTAGCTGTCAATGTTTTCAAATCTTTCTAGATAGGATTCATACTACAATCTAGGATATAGATTATCATGTAATAAATTCAAGTAGTTAGATGTAGTGGAGATTCTCAAGGAGAATATCATGCAGATTAAATAGGATTAGTTAGTTCGGTCCTTTGATTTAGGATTTGGTTATTAATTGAAACAAAACTTACGTAAGTTCCAAATCATAATAAGGCGATTTGGAATGATTCGACTTGTTTTGCCATATATAAGATTTAGTTGTAGAAAATATCTCTCTGTGTATTTCTGTGTAGATTTGGTCAATCCCAGAGGTGTTGCATCCCTCTGTAATATCACTATGTTTTGTTGAATTTCTTGTTTAATTCTAAAAAGTTCGAGTATTGTGTAATCGAGTTTAATCTCTTTTTGTGTGTATTATGAACTGTGAAGTTTGAAGTTATACGGGTTCCTTGATCGACTTGAAGGACTACATATATCCTGAGCCATTAATCTTAATTTCAATGCCTTACGATCAGTCCACAACGGGGTTAGCCTGGTGTTAACTCGTTGTTTATTAGAAGTCTCTTCAAGTTGCAGGATCCAGTGGCCATCATTATCCGGTGGATATCGGCTAAAGAATTTGGTGGACGTCAACTCATGAAACGGACCCGACATCAAATATATTACAGTCTATAAAACCCATTGGGTCCATCCTAAGGAATTGAGCACATGGAAAAAGCCAGACCTGAACTTCTATAGGCCGTGTATATATAAACTTCATTGGATCCGTGTGGCAAGTTAAAGGCTATGAAGATTGTCGGGCAATGATACGGTGACTGTTGGATCATTAAGGTTGTCGATCATTCGATCAACATTGCATCGCTTTAGTCAAGAATAAGAAAACCTTTCCTAATAGTCTTGAGATAGCGATTTTGTGATGTTGGAATAGACTTATAAGTCTCATTTTGTTGGAGAGATTGGAAGTGGTTCCACTAGGTTAGTGGAATAGATAACTTTGGAGATAGATGAGCGATATTCCACAGGAAGGTGAAGAAGGAGTCTAGCCTGAATTAGAAGAGATTGTGTTGGGTTTTGAACATTTGTCAATAACACCTGCACCCTAGCCACCATGCCACCATTCCGCTAGAGGAAACCATTTGACCCGTTATGTATGTTTATCAGATAAAAGGAAGGAAGATATGTTTCCAAACATTTGTTTACTATCTTAGTTTCCCAATAGATTGAGGGTGATAAGATAATTTATGAGCTAACTAAGTACGAAGACAAGAAAATAATTATGTCAAAAAATTTCCACTGAAAATGGGATCTCTATCGCTTACAATAATATTTGTTTTTCCATGTAGCTTTTGAATTGTTTCTAAAATGTAGTAGAAATTGTACTGGATTTAAATGGATGTGATAATGCACAAAAGTGTGCATACTTGGTAAGTCTGTCAACTACCACCATGATGACACTCTTTCCTTCGGACTTGGGTAAGCCTGTGATAAAATCCATTGAAACCTCCTCTCAACGTTTGATTGGAATGAATAAAGGTTGTAATAGACCCGAGGTCTTAATTGTTTCAACTTTATTTTGTTGGAAAACCAAACATTTCACCACCAAATTTTGAATATTTGTTTTAAGGCCATCCCAAAATAATTCCTTGTTAACCCTATGGGAAGTTTTTAAAAATCCTGAGTGCCCTCCTAAGGGAGAGGTGTGGAATTCCATAAGAATCTTTTGTTTGAGTTGCAAATTCTTACATAGGTATAAGTGATCTTTGAACCATAATGAATCATTTTTCAACTAAATGTATCAGATGTACTTGAATCTTGTTGTAACTTTTGAATCGGTGCCCACACTTCTTCATCATTCTTCCATTCATCCCTTGCTTCATTTATCCAATCTGGTTGGATAATAGAAATGGTGCAAAGAAACGCTTCCACATCCTCATTGTTTCTTGAGAGTGCATCTGCTGCAACATTTTACTTCCATTTCTTGTAGATGATTTCAAAGTCATAACCCAACGTATTTGTGACCCATTTTTTTTTGTCTTCTAAAGATAATATTTGTTCTAGAAAGTATTTAAGACTATCATGATCCATTTTTAAGAAGAAGTGTCTTCCCATTAGGTAGGGCCGCCCTTTCTTAAGTGCATGTAGTATTTCCATCATTTCCTTCTCATAAATAGCTTTGTGTAAATACGTTCCTTTGATTGCATGACTTTGAAAGTAATGGGCCTTTCTCCTTGCATTAGAAAAACACCAATTTTATTTCCTGAGGCATCACATTCCACAAAAAAGGTTTTTGTGAAGTCTAGCATAGCTAAGATCAGTGCTTGGCACATTTCCTCTTTAAGATGTTCCAAGGTCTTGATTTCTTCTAGAGTCCATGAAAATGAATATTTCTTGAATAATGTTGTTAAAGGTTCTGCTATTCACCCATAATCATTAACAAACTTGCGATAATACCTTGTCAACTTGAAAATCCTCGAAGATACTTTATGGATGTGGGTATTTTCCATTCCTTAATGGCTTTAATTTTTCTAGGGTCTACCATCACACCTTCATGAAGTACATTATGACCCAGATATTCCACCTCTTGTACTCGAAAGAAACCTTTGGAGCTTTTTTCATATAATTATTTCTCCTCCAATAGTTTGAGCACCTTGTCGACATGTTGAACTTGATCCTTTCAAGACTGGTTGTAGATTAGTATATCATCAAAAGATACTAACATAAATTTTATGAGGATGGGTTTGAAAATGGAATTCATTAAACATTGACATGTAGAAGGTGCATTGATAAGGCCAAAAGGCATGACCAAAAATTTATAATGACCCTCATGAGTTCTAAATAATGTTTTTGGAATGTCTTCAATCTTCATTATGATTTGATGATATCCTGAATGAAGTTCCAACTTGGTGAAGTAAACTGATCCATGAAATTCATCTAATAATTCATCAATGACAAGAATGAGAAATTAATCTTTAATAGTGAGCTTTTTGAGCTCCCTATAATCTGAACACATTCACCATGACCTATCCTTCTTATGCACCAATACTACTGGAGCAGAGAAAGAAATTTGAGTAGGTTGAATTATACCATCCTTTAGCATTTCTGCAATCATACGTTCAATTTCATTCTTTTGGCAATAGGGATATTTGTAAGGCCTGGTGTTTGGAGGAACACTTCCTGGAATCAAATGAATAGCATGATCATGATCACGAATAGGTGGGAGGCCTTTGGGAGTCTCAAATACCTTGGAATAATTGTCCAAAACTTTTTGGAGATCTAGAGAAATAAATGATTCCGATGTGGGAACCTCTAGCAAACATAATTCTACAATTACGCCTCATTGTTCTTTATTTAGAAGCTTTGTCATTCTGTTAGAGCTGATTATCTTTCCTGGTTTCTGTGCGATACCCCTCAATTCAACTTAGTTTCCTTGTGAAGAAAATTTCATGAAAGGTTCTTGAAAAATAAACGTTGCTATACCCAAGGATTGTAGCCATTGAACTCCTAGTACAACATCACCACCACCCATTGGAATGGAAAGCATTGGGCTATTTAATACATATTCTCCCATGGATAACTTGATATTATGGCACTTTCTAGAGCAATTTATGGTTCCTCCACTTGCAATGATCACTTGACACTCTGCTGTTGGATATAGCAAGAAATTGAATTCCTTGGCTATCTTACAATGAATAAAATTATGGGTACTTCCCAAATCAATCAACACTATTACCTTTTTGTTCTTGATAAGCCCTTCTATAGAAAATTCATGAATAATATGACACTTATTCCCATAGATTATCCTAATTATACACTATTTGTGGAATCATGCATAATACATAACCTCCTCTACGTTGATCATCAATTTAGCAGTATTCAGAAACATACACATGCGCACATTGAAGCATCAATCACACATATCAACACAATATTTCACTGGGGAAAGCATCTCGCTAAAAACCCCAAACTATCTATATATTATATTGATTGAGAACATGTAACAATACATAGTACAATACTCCTAGCAAGTACTCAGTACTATCTCCACCTGTTACACACAAACTAGCTCAGATCTGAATCAATCACAGGTTCAAATCTCCTCCGCTGCTTGCCTGCCTCCACTGCACAATCCTGCATGAGAATGGATGAGAATGGTTCATCCAAACTCGTATTTCCTTTGTGTAACACTACGCAATCCTCATTGGCAATCTCAATCCACTGATTGTGCAAATCACATGCACAACCATAGTCACAACTGACAGCTATCTTTCCCTTTCACTCACCTCTAACACTTGTCTCCATTGAACTGTCCCTGCACTGAGTTAACTGATGTATTCCTCAGTTGATTTATGAGTTAATAATTAGTGAATTAATTAATAATTAATTCACACCACTCATCACTTAGTCTATTGATCAGTTAGACTAAATACAACTAGTTCAACTAAGTCAAACTGAACACAACTCCATCAACTCCTCATCCAACTCCACAGAACTCAATCACTGATGTTCTAACTAAATTCCTTCATGAAATAGCTCAAGTAACCCATAATAAAAGCGTATTTCCTTCTGGAAGTTTCATGTGCCACATCCGTAGCTCGAACTGAAGTGCTCCAAGAGAATAAGATAATGTTTATAGTCCAAATATTATTAAGAGCTAATAATATTCGATTGTTCTATTTTTAGCCTGGCAATCTAGAAATAGACTCCGCCCATATTTATAAAAATAGAGGTCCATCTATTTTTACCAACTTGACCAATCATCCACAAATAGCATCCTGCAACTCATAGACCATGATCCATATGTCTAAAAATATACATAGTCTAAAAATAGACTTTACGCCAAAAATAGCCTCCAGGCCCACTTAGTGAAGGTGACTTCTTTTCACTAAGTTCCATCATCTTGTTGCATTTTCAACACTCCCTCTCAACAAGATATGGATTATCAGCAACCCCTATCCTGTTACTGTGGTACTCAAATTAGCTCCTGGTGAGGGCCTTCATCAAGATATCAGCATCTTGATCCTCTATGGGAATGTACGAAAGTAACATGATTCTCCGCTACAAAAAATCTCTGATATGATGGTACCTGATGTCGATGCTGCCATATACTCAGCCTCTTGATGTCCCTCCCCAATCTGCATTCGTGAAGCCACATAGCTTCACCTCATCCTCTTGTCTGTACCACAATCTGTATCCCGATGTGCCTCTGAGATAACGCAATACATACTTGCCTCTATTCATGTTGAAATTCTCCAGTATCTCCCGGGGATACTTACCTTGAGTAACAAATAGTCCATCACTATGCTGCCTCACTTTGTAGATCCATCTTGAACCCACCACTTGCTCCAACAACACATGGAACAAAAACACTCCCAACTAACCACTCTATTGGGCTAGGAACATACTCTGATGTTGAAGCTCTCCTGCTGCTAAAAGGTGCTCCCTCTCTGACATCTGCACTACTGTAACATCTCCATGCATCTTGCACCATTGCACACCTCTCTGTGCCACCTAGCACTGTGCAAAACACTTGTGCCTCTCACATTGTTGCAGCCTACTAGCTATGCGTTATCCTGGGATTCCCTGCACTGTTGCTCTCTCTGCCACTCCATTCACATCTGACTCTACCCAATCAGTCAGTTCTTGCTACTCCACATCGAGGCTCCTATAGCAAGGTCTCATCCAAGAGGTTGGGTACCTCAAGGATCATGCCCCTCCTCCTTGGGACGATCACCTATATCGCCCCACCTCCTACCCAGAGGTATGGCTGCATGTGATTCCTCAACCCACCTGGCTCGAAGTTTCCCCCTACTAGAGGTCTCTGCATGAGTAGATGTCTCTACTTGATCTCCACTCAACTTCCCCTGTTGTGGCTACTCCACAACCTCTTGAAGCTGCTACACCAATCGTGGCTCCTCCACAATCGTCTGAGACTTCTTCTGGCTCTGCATGTTGAGAGGTAATATACCCTCCCTGTCAACCACCAAGTCTCCATCAGTTGCCTTGCTGCTCATAGCTTTGCATGCATCTACATGCAACTGATAAAGGTTCCTAACTCAAACCCCTATCTTCTGGGTTTCTCTAGTTGTCTTACTGCGCAGGAAAGCCTTTCCCTCGCTGAAAACAACATCATGTCCCTTGTCTTCTAACATCGCCACAGAGATAAGATTCTTCTTTAATCCTGGAACATGCATCACTTCCTTCAATATGAAGGGTTTACCAAACTCCTTCTCAAAGGAAATGGTATCGATACCAGTCACACTGTATCTACCATCATCGCCCATCTTGATGTGCACTCCAAGATCTTTCTCATCCAGATCAGAAAACAAATCTCGATCTCCTGTCATGTGAAAATACGCACCACTATCCAAGAACCATACCAATCCCATCACACTTGATACCAAACATGCGATTAGCGAAAAATCCAGCTCAAATTGCGAGGCTAAGGCCTCTCCCACTGCAAAATCCAGCAACTTGCTTATTTTTCTTCTTCTCCGGACAATTTGTGGCATAGTGTCCGTGCTGGTGACAGTGAAAGCACTTCACCTTGGACATGTCCTACTTCTTGCCTTTTGCACCGGAATGAGAAGCTTTCTTGTTCTTCCCCTTCTTTGCTTTAGCAGCAAAAGCGCAATCTTCTTCACCAGATGCCTTTGATGAAGATCCGTCCCTGGTATTCCGCCTAATCTACTCTTGCACAAGATTCAACCAAAGTCTCTCCCATCCTGGAAATTTCTCCTGACCATTGATAGAGTCCTGATAGGAATGCCAACTGTTCGAAAGACCAAGGAGAGCCAAGCTCACCAAGTCCTCATCATCAACAGTCACCCCCACACTTCCCAGCTCATCCCAGAATTGGGTGAACTTCGTGAGATACTTGGGTATACTTTCGTCTTTCTCACACTTTATGTTTCTGAGTTTATCCTTGAGCACCAACTTCCTCTGGTCACTCTTGCTTTGGAAGAAGCCTGTCAATGTTTTCCACATCAAGTATGGAGAATCCTTTCCATGGAGGTTGGACACAATGTGATCCCTCACGCCCTCCAACAGAATCTGTCGACACTTTGTTGTCTTCTTTTGCCAATCCCCGACTTGAGCAACATCAGTAGGTTTCGGGACATCTGCATCTATGAACTCCTTCAACCCATTGTCATCTGACACTGCCTCCATCCTGTCCTTCCATGCAATATAGTTTGAGCTGCCCTCAAGGGCATACTCCAATTGCAATCCGTTGAAAGACATTTCAACTTTGACACCAAGAAAACACTGCTGCAAATTCGAATTTCACCAGCTTAAAACTCAACCGCTTCTGATCTAAAATTCGCGAGAAAAAAGTATTTCTTGTACAAAGATTGACTGTATGGGAATTCACTGGATATATCACCTTCCAAAAGAAGGATGAATCCAGAGGCTACTTGGCCCGATTATAGACTCTGCCTGAAGAAATAAAATGTAAACACTTTCTAAATAATAGATCTGATGATCAACTTCGCACTGATATCATGTAAAAATCTCTTCTACAAATCAGCTAGCTCTGATACCATGTAGAAAATTCATGAATAATATGACACTTATTCATAGAGATTATCCTGATTATACACTATTTGCAGAATCATGCATAATACATAACCTCCTCTACGTTGATCATCTGTTATCGGGAATAGTGTCCACTCGGATGCTGCTATTCCCACTAAGACTGGTAGCTATCTTAGAAACAAACAAGTAAAGTCTACTTTCGTTTTCCTTTATAAAAATAGACAAGAGGAAGACCAAGGAGACCAACCTTAGTCTTTCGCTTGATTTCCTCTCCTTCCTGATATAGCTTCGTTGCTTCTTCTTCATCTGCCTAGCTTCAAAGAGCACCTGTGGAATCACAACAACATACTAATATCGAAGAACAAAGTTCTATATTCATAAATAACACAGGACCAAATGTGTGTTATCCATACAAATGCATATATAAACAAGTACACAAGAATATGGAGGAAAACTAGAATAGCTTTATTAAGATGAAAAGTAGCAAGAGGATTACAACCATATATTCTGACCCAGCATCATCCTCCAGCTAGAAAGCCCTTGTTCACCTCAAGCAAATCTTAGATCACCCAACACTATGAATGTACACCAGAAAACCAACAACACTTCTCTATAAGATACAAAATTCCAGCCTCTGGATCTCTGTGATGACGAATCCATATATAGATGATTATAGGGAGGTGAGTCATCTTCTAGGATCTTGATTAGTGTCCTCTCTCTGATAGTTCCTGCTTCCACTTGGAGAATGATGATCTCTTACTCATCCCTGTTCGAAAACAGAGAGGCAAGTGTCAGAGGGGAAGCTTCTGGAAGATTCCATGATCTTCCACCTTGCATTTTGTCCCTGCCATTTGTCCATTCCCAACCATCACACCCTACAGAGGAGTAATTCAGTATGCATCACACCTTGTACACTGGGAAGGTGATATGCATTGCACCCTCTGCACTGGGTTTTCAGTATGGTCTAGTTTTGACCATTTATGAGCAGTTTTCAGTGGAGAACTTCTGGGAGATGATGTAATCAGCTGACCTTGTTCCTTTAGGCA